>ML685818.1:11874340-11924905 GCA_007922175.1 Pelusios castaneus | reverse complement strand
GGGGGGGCATGCCAGGCTCCCCCTGTGTCCCCCCTGGCAGGGAGGGCAGTGGGGGAGTCCTGGAGAGCCCTAAGTCAACTTTAAGTCGACTTAGGGCTACTCCAGGTCTAACCTGGCTTAAGTCGACTTTAGGAAATCAATTTAAGCCTAAAGTCGAATTAAAAGGAGGTCTAATAAAGTCGACTTAATTTTCATTAAGTCGACTTTATTTTCGTTAAGTCGACTTAAGCAGCTTGCTTAAATTGACTTAAGGAAAGTGTAGTGTTGATGCGGATTAAATTAAGTCAATTTAAGCAAGCTTAAAACGACTTAATTTCTAAGTGTAGACGCACCCAGCTGGAGGGCCTGATGAAAGGCTCCCAGCCTGCAGGCCATAATTTGTCCACCTCTGTTCTAGGAGGTTTGAGGAAAATGTAGTTCTGAGAAACTCTGGAACATTCCACAAAATTCTACAGTGATCCAGAATATTCTAGGAGATTAATGGAAATGAATCAACATACAAAATACCTGAAGCATTTTC
Organism: Pelusios castaneus; assembly: GCA_007922175.1. Lineage (NCBI taxonomy): Eukaryota > Metazoa > Chordata > Testudines > Pelomedusidae > Pelusios > Pelusios castaneus. The sequence goes on along the minus strand of ML685818.1, from coordinate 11,924,385 downwards.
CCTTTTGACGCTAACAACAAAAACATACCTTGAGGCTGGCACCCCCAAGGCTGGCATCTCAGGTGGTCTCCTGGGTTGCCTGCCCCTAAATCTGGCCAACACATGCTATGATGACAGTTCTGCTGGCGGGTATCTGGTAGTGTGTAAATGTTGTACTTTTCTAATACCTGGGTATAACTAAAGCTTTTTATCTTATAAAGAAAGTTTATTGCTATCACTGCAATAGATCAGACAATATGTATTTCAAATAATAATTGTAAACACATTATCAGGAACAACTGGAAATTTAACAATGGAGACAGTAACTCCTTTTATGATCAATCATTTGGTGGAAACAGTGTCATCAATCGTTTGGTGGGAACAGTGTCACAGCCTGTCCATGCATGTAAACTCCTGATTGGTGAAAAAACCTGGTATTATGCACTTTCCCAGTGCAGTCCATATTGATATTCATAAATCATTCTCTATGGCCCACAAGGCCCTGGATCACAGTGGAGAAGTATCTGGTGTGGTTTATATGCTCATGTGCTCCTGGAGGAGAGCAAACTATAGGCACATAAGTCTCACCAGTGGCCTCTGTGCAGTTTGGAAAACCCATTTACTTAAAGCCAGCAATTATATCAGAACTATATTTTATGCCTACCAACTTGAGGCAAACCACACACGAGTGCTTCAAAAGTCTCTAACCCTAATTTACTCACAGTCAACATGCCAAGATCACTGGCAATGGACTTATAACTGACTGAGATAGCCTGCTTTCAGATGGCTATTGCAGTCTGCTTCTGGACCAGCATGGCCACCCTCATGTGGATATCTTTATATTGGAAGTTTGGGGCAGCCGCTCATAAAGCTCCAGAAACGTAGCTTTCTTCATGTGAAAGTTCTGGACCCACTGCTAGTCATCTCAACACTGCTTGACAATGTGATCCCACCAGTCTAGGCTTGTGGGCCTCCTCCAGAGATGCTGGTCTACTTAAGGGTTGTTAGTGACTATATCAAGTATCATGAGCAGCATTAGCCAATTTGAATAATAGAATCACAGAATATTAAGGTTGGAAGGGATCTCAGGAGGTCATCTAGTCTAGTCCAATCCCCTGCCCAAAGCAGGACCAACCCTAACTAATCATCCCGCCAGGATTTTATCAAGCTGGGTATTAAAGACCTCTTAGGATGGAGATTACATCTTCCTCCCTAACCCATTCCAATGCTTCATCACCCTCCAAGGAAAATGCAGGGTGGATGGTCTAGTTTTCCCACATTGCATTATGATCAAAGGATGAGAGCAGCCACATTTTGGGAGGATGCTAAGAATTTGGCATCCAGCAGACATGGCTCAAGTCTGTGTGCTTCAGTGTCCACTGACTCAAGTCTCACTAATCTTGGGTTTACATTGCAGTGCAGACATCCTTGGTTCTTCACTGACCGAACCAAAGGATTTCAGTTGCCTGAAATTATGAACCTAAAGATTTTCCAGAAATTGCTGGCAATAATTTTTAAATCAAATTTTTTTCTGCAAATAATTCAAACAACATGCAAGTTTTCATGTGAATTTTCTTGTCCTTTGAAAATCGGTGAGTTTTTTCAATACAAAATGAATTAAACCAAACAAAAATGTTAATTTAATTTAGTTTCAATTCAAAATTTCAGTTTGTTTCAGTTGCAAGAACTGAAAAAAAATCCATATTTTTCAGATTTTTTGTCTGTTTATTTTGTCCACTTCTTCTCTTTTTTTATTCTTTGATTTCCCTAAAGAACTAAAGGAGAGAGAGGGAGAGAGGGAGAGAGGGAGAGAGGGAGAGAGAGAGAAACCTCACGTGTTTTCATTTTGTGAAAATCAAACCAAAATGAAAAATTTCCATTTGAAATGAAATTAAATGACCATTTTTGTTATATTTGCATGCATCTGATTAAGTGTGTTCTAATCCAAGAAAGCTTATCCCCAAATAAATTTGTTAATCTTTAAGGTGACACAGGACTCTACTAATTTTTGTTATGTTTCAATAAAAAAAATTCCATGAAAAATGTTGCCTGAAATAAAAAAAATCATTCATTTTCATGGAACATACATAGTTGGTTGAAAATATTCCACTGAAACTTCTTTTCTAAAGAAAAAAATTGGTTTATCTGAGAAAATCAAATTTTGGGGGAAAGCATCTGCTTTCCTTTAAAAAAAATTTTTTTTCATCACAAATGGAAAACTCCAAGCTGTAAAATATTAAGCTGAAACTCACTTTTTTGTTCCTTTTTGGCTGAATTTTTTTCAGTTGCCCAATGCTAAATATTTTGGGGGATGTTCCATGAAAAGTTAAAATTTTCTGTGGGAACAGTCCCCCTCCCATCACTTATTCTCCAATCAGCTTAAGTGCTTACTTATCTCCATATCAGTTTTAGCGCTTGTCCCCTGAAAAATGGTATGATTAGCCTATTTTGGAAATTGACTTATATTTGGCTACGTGTGGTGGATATACAAGTGGCCTAAGAGGGGAGAGTACATGGGGTGGGTTCTGAGTTATTACAGAGAATTGTTTCTTGGGTAACTGGCTGTTGAGACTTGCCCACATGCTCAGGGTTTAACTGTTCACCATATTTGGGGTCGGGAAGGAATTTCCCCCCAGGGCTGATTGACCTGGGCTCTGGGTGTTTTTTGCCTTCCTCTGTAGCACAGGGCCTGGCTCACCTACCGGTGAATTCTTTGTATCTTAAAGTCCTTAACTCATGGTTTAAGGAGGTAAATAACTCAGTCATAGGTTGGTGTCCTATTGCTGGAGTGGGTGGGTGAGGTCTTGAGACCTGCATTTTGCAGGAAGTCAGACTAGAAGATCGTACTGGTCCCTTCTGACCTTAAAGTCTATGAGTCTATAAATCAGATTCCTTTAAAGTTTTTCAATTTGGATAGCCAAAATTGGAGGCACCACATATAACAAGTTGTTAGTTGAAACTTGAGGCCAGTAACTATAGAACATTTTTTGTAAACAGTCATCATATTTTTACCATGATATACCCAATCCTCGACAACCATCCCCAGTAACATGACTCTTTTCTGTGTGTTTTGTTAAAAACAGCTTTTTTAATGGAAAATAAAATTTACTATTAATGAAAGTACTGTAGGCCAGGAACTTTCCCAGGTATTAGAAGCTGAAATAATGAGTGTTGCATATTTTGATAACTTTTCAAATTTCAGTATAGTTTTCTATAATTATTATTTTGCCATGACAAACAACCAGCTTTTAATTTTACACACAATGATATGACACTTGCCAAGGATGCTGCAAACGTTTCCAATCTTGCATGTGGAGGATTAATGTAAAAGCTATGCTGTGGCAACAGAAAGTGTCTGCCATCTTTAACTGACTTGTTGGGAAACCTGACAATGATGCAAAGGGCTCCATCTCCTTTTTAAATCTCCCCTACAATACAAGGGAAAGACAGTGATTGGCAGATTTACAAAATAAAGTATCCATCAATTATGCATATTAGACAGGTAAAGAATTGTGAGAAATAAAAACTTTCCCCCACTACTCTATTCTAAAGATGATGGGCTAGATTCTCAGTTGCTGGAAACAGATTTCAGTGGAGCAATACCAGTTTACACCAGCTGAGGATCTGGTCCTGTTTCTAAAGGAGGTACTGCAGTCTCTACAGAAAGGACAGCCTAAAGTCTGCCATTCTGTCGGGGACCTTCCTCCCCTTGCTTTGCTTTCCCTTTCTCATTCAGCTCTCTCTCCATAGCCATACACAGCAGAGTCTTTGGTGGGGCTGCTTTCAGTATTCTGTATATATTCGAGTACAAATGGCAGTAGTTAAGCCTCCTCATTATTGCCCCCTGCACACATCACCTCATCTCCTAGGGTGTGTCAACACTTGTGAATTAAATTGATTTAATTTAATCTGTGTCTACACTACAACTTCCTTAAATCGACTTAAGCTGCTGCTTAAGTCGACGTAAGAAAATTTTAAGTCGACTTTATTAAACCTACTTCAAAGTCAACTTTACTGGCCAAGTCAATTTAAGTCGACTTAGCTAGGGTAGATATAGATTAGCCCTAAATCGACTTTAAGTCGATTTAAAGGGCCCCAGGGCTCCCCCACTGCCCTCCCTGCCAGGGTGGCTGGCACAGCCAGAGCCTGGCATGCCCACCCACAGGGCAGGACACAGCCCTGCCCACCCCACTCCTATACCCTGCCCCTGTCCCTGTCTGCTCAGCCCCCATTGTACCAGGGTACAATGGGGCAAATGCTGAGTCTCCTGGCAGTTTGGAAGGGGTGCCCCCCTGCCACCATGGACCAGTCCCAGGTCCAACTAGCCCCTAGAAATGGACTTAGGCATCCAGTGTGGACATTCTAAATCAATTTGGCAAGGTCCACTTTAAGTCAACTTAATTCTCTAGTGTAGACATGCTAAGTCGACTTATTTTGACAAGTGTAGACATAGCTCTAGAGCGGTGAACTAAAGCAAATGCCTTCCTACTCTGTGCATTTCTTACATCTTCAGGGATCACATCCCAGATCCCTAAGACCTACCATATTAGATTATACCATTGGGCCTTCTAGATGAGCATTGTGCCTCTGGCAGTGGTGAATGCCATATTCTCCAAAGCAGGGTTCTCCTATAAAGCTTCCAATTACTTATGCTATACTAAGAGGGCGGAGGAGGGGGGGAGAGGACATTCCCTACCACCGATGCCAGGTTTACAGCTTGAAGCATGAAATTTTATTATCTATGCCATTGTCTCAGCTAGCGGAACCAGGTATGTTGTGAATAACCATTACATTATCTAACCCTCTTAAAGTCAGGCCACATTATTTGACTTAATGGTCTCCTTGGTAGTAAATTCTGGAGGCTGACTACAGGGTGCAGAAAGTCGCATTTTTTTGTATTCAGTTTAAGTCAAATGTCCTTTAATTTAAATGAGTGCCCCATTGCTCTTTTGGTATGGTGGGGATTTAAAGACAACAACTGAGCAGTCCCTGTGTCCTTCATGATTCTGAATGCCTCAGCTGGGTCCTTGGCTACTGTCCTCTTCACCATGCTAAATAAATGCAAGCTATTCTGACTGTTACAATCTCCTTTTCACAAACCTTTTCCAGCATCCTCTCAACCTCTGCTATTTGGCTTCTGGGTATCTAAGGCCTGGTGGGATCACCTGACTAATCTAACCAGCTCAGTCTTATTCACAAATACTCTTCAGTCACTTCCTATCAGCAGTCAAGTGCAATGCCATTTTTCATAGACTTTCTTTTAGTCAGAGGCTCTGAGGCAAACCTGCAGAAATTGTTTCAATCCTCCCTGCAAGGCACTGATTGTGAAAGTGGCATGTGCATTCCAGGAATCTATGGCTATGTCTACACTTACAAAAGCTAGTTCGAATTAGTTAATTCGAACTAACTAATTCAAACTAATTTTAGTTAGTTTGAATTAACTTAATTTGAACTAGCATGGCCCCACTAGAATGCTAGTTCGAACTAGCCATGGCCATGCAAGGCACTTGCTTAGTTCGAATTAGTCAGTTGCAGGATGGTCAATCTGCCAATTAGTTCAAACTAAGCAGTTAGTTAGAACTAATATGGACACATTTGACTTAGTTCAAATTAACGAATCGAATTAACCGTTAATTAGAACTAAGCAATCAAATTTATTAGTTCGAATTAAGCTTCCTTAAGTCGAACTAACTTGCAAGTGCAGACATAGCCTGTGGAACTTCATGTGCCAAATTCTAAGGCTGATGTTGAAATAAATCAACTTATATTTCTATGGAAGCTCCTTGCATTCTCACTTCCATTCTTCTAAACATGAGGTAAGCATTTCAGCTGACAACTGTATTTTGTTTTTGTTTTTTGTTTTCTTCAGAAGAAGAACTCGATGGCATTTCCTTCAGAAATGTTCTTTACAATCAGTAGATTGAGTAGCCAAGAAACACTAGCAGAATATGCAGAGTAATACATGTGAAGGGAAAGGGAAGAATAATTAAACCCAGGATATCAAAAGTGAAGTGGTCATGTTGAAACACTGCTGAGACTTATGGGGCAGATGTTGGAGATGGGAAATAGCTCTTGTTAAGATCAAAACATTTTAAAGGCATTTGGCTTCTCCATAAGATACTCACTAACTTATCTCACCTATTCCTCCCACCATCATGTTTTAAAATGGTTGGCCTATGAAATGAATGAGGCTATTATTTCTCAACTGGAGATCTGTTTGATGCATTTCCAATGCAGTGGGGACCCATGTTTCAGTCACAGACCAGAGGAAATTGGTGCTGTCTGTCAAAAGCTTAGGGGGAAGGTCAGCTAGATTCATTTCCTTTGCTGTGAAAATAAGTCAGTTCTTTCCTATGATATAATATTTAGTTTCATCTAGTTTTGGCTTTAGTGTCTATGTTAAAAGCTCATCATTCTCTTTAGGGAAATATCTGACTCTCTTTCTGTGCTTACTTTATTGCTGCTGGTAATTCTATTATTACCCTGTTGTGAAGTGAACCAGCTAATCTGTAGTGTTCTGTTGTCTAAGGCCTGAGGAGCTCCTTGTTTGTGAATCATCTTCTCCCATCTAAAGCTTTTGGCAGCATTCAGACTACAGGGCCTGATGCTGTTACAAAGAAGGATTAATCTGATATGCGGTGGTTCTTTTTCTTTCATAAACCAGAGGACGCTAATTCATCTTGACTCACTACAGCGTGGTGTACTGACTGCTCATTGTAGTCAGCACCAGAGTTGTAGTTCTAACCTTTTTACATTTCATATTAACTTATATCTCTGCTTATGAAATAGATTTTCTTTCTCCTCTCTTTCTTGAGAATCAAGGTAGGCCCAGGAAGTGCAGTTCAGATCTGGTTCAGGCTTAAGTCTAGGTTTTCAGAGTAGAGTTCAATGCCGAATAAAAAGTTGGGACTGAATGACATGAGATCAAAATCATATGAGCACTAGATTTTTGCCATTTTGGGCCATAATCTGGCAAGAACAGCTGTTAGCATCAGATGGCAGTTTCTTCTAAATCAGAATGGGAAAATAGGTTCTCTCCAGTTTCAGCTCCTACCAGGAAGGAAAAACCGAGATGAGTTTGGATACAAGGTATTTAATCTGACTCCACCTGAAATTTGAAAAGATTTGCATTCAGGACTCTAGTTTTCTGCAAATTTGCATGTGAGATGTAAATGTAGGCTTCCTGGGTGCTTTCTTTAGTAAGCTATCACCAGGCAGTGTAAAGAGCCAGTGCTTTGTAACAGGGATTCACATTGTCTGCTGCAGGATGAAGAACATTTTTGATCTTCTCCATTGGTTCATCTCTGAAATTTCCAGAGGGGTAGCCGTGTTAGTCTGTGTACAGTAAAAACAACGAGAGTTCTGTGGCACCTTATAGACTAACAGATTTCTCCAGGCATAAGCTTTCGTGGGCTACAACCCATTTCTGATGCATCTGACGAAGTGGGTTATAGCCCATGAAAGCTTATGCCTGAAGAAATCTGTTAGTCTATAAGGTGCCACAGGACTCTCGTTGTTTTCATTGGTTCATCTGTATCACTTTTCTCATGGGTCTTCTTTTGTAATTATTAAGCCCCAACAATGTTCCACTGCTCAATGTTTAAAAGATGCAAAATAAAGATGCTATCAGCTTTCAGTCTAAAAAGGCATGATGAATAAAAAGGAGTTCAGTGAGACATTTGGTGTAGCATATTTGATATTTCGCGCTATTATCCTATAGATAGTTAGTACCTGCTACATATTTTTGAAGCACAAACCTCAACTATTACTTGACACCTATAACATATTTTAAATGTTGTGCTGTGTTTTTGGACTTTTAGCACTGCTAGTGGGGGAACACACATTTAACTCTTGACAGAGGCCATTCACAGACAGATTTCATAAACTTATTCACAAAATTTTTGGCAGTTTTTCACCACCTTAGAAAGTAGATCAGAAATATACCCATACATTTAAGCATTCATGATGCCTCTAGCAGGGACTTTGATAAACTCATCATTTACTATTCCCCAATAATTGCAGTATTGCATTACTTCTTTTTTTAAAGATAAGATGATATAGTTATCGCAATTCCCTGGGGTGATTAATGACAAGCTCAGGTGGTTACTGAGTTTTTAATGAGATTCAAATATAGCTTTTCCTGTTATTTCTTAAATATGTCTTACTAAAAGCAACTGTAAAGTTATAGCACTCCAGGCCTGATGCTATGGTGACTGACACCCAATGTCACCCAGGAGTAGCTCCACTGATATCAATAGACATCAGGATGAGTAAGAAATAATAAGTAATGCCCACAGCTTCTTTAAGGAAAGATAAAATTCTCTCTTTGGCTATGTCTACACTTGAAAAGTTAAGTCGACTTTAAGTCGACTTAAATTGGACCTTATTAAGTCGACTTAACAGAAGTGGACTTAACTTTTCAAGTGTAGATGTGGTCCCTTTTCGACCTTATTAAGTCGACTTAATATTTTAAGTGACTTAAAAAGATCCACCTAGGCACTACTCCATGTCTCCACTGGCTTATGTCGACTTAATAAAGTCGATTTAAGCGCTAGTTCGAATTAAAACCAGGATTTTATTAATTCGAAACAACTTTTCCTTAATTCGACTTAAGGAGCAGCTTAAGTGGAAGAAAGGAAAGCCCAGTGTAGACATGGAGTAAATTAAGTCAACTTAAACCTCCTTAAGTCGACTTAATTTCTAAGTGTAGATGCACCCATAGGGCCCAGGAACAAACAATAGCTCCCCATCCTGTCTGGCCCCCATTGTTTCACACACCCCCCCAAATCACAACAGTAGCAAAAGTGTATTTTTAGTAAAGTGTTCTTAATGTACTTGGATTTTCAGAAAGCTTTTGACCAGGTCCCTCACCAAAGCCTCTTAAGGAAATTAAGTATCCATGACATAAGTGGGAAGGTCTTCTCATAGATTAAGAACTGGTTGAAAGATAGGAAATAAATGGTCAGTTTTCACAAAGGGGAGAGGTAAACAGTGAGGTCCCCCAAGGATTTGTACTAGGAGTTATGCTGTTCAATACATTTATTAGCTATATAATGATGGATTCTAAATTAGCTTTTACCACCCAAGAAAAGATCTTGGACCCACTGTGCATAGTTCTATGTGTACGTCTACTCAATGCATAGTAGCAGCAAAAAGGCTAACAGTATGTTAGGAACTACATAAATCTGTGGTGCATACAAAACTTGTATATTGCATCCAGTTCTGTTTGCCCCATCTTAAAAGAGGATAGAGTGGAACTGGAAAAGTTTCAGAGTAGCTACAGAGAGATGCTCATGAATATAGGACAACTTGCATATGAAGAAAGACTAAAAAGATTAGGGCTATTCAGATTAGAAAAGAGACAGTTGAGGGGGGATATGATAGTAGTCCATACAATTACAAATGGTGTGGGAAAAGTGAATAGCAAAATATTATTTATCTTTTCTCACAATATAAAAATGAAGGGTCACCTGATGAAATTAATAGACCGCAGGTTTAGTACAAAAAAAGAGGAAGCACTTTCCCACACAATGCAAACTAATCCGTGGAACTCATTGTTATGGGATATTGTGATGAACCAAAGTATAGCTGTGTTATAAAAAGAGCTAGATAAGTTTCTGGAGGATAAGTCCATCAGTGGCTATTAGCCAAGATGGTCTGGGATGTAACTCCTAGCTCAGAGCAGCCCTAAACCTCCGATTACCAGAAACTAGAAGTGGCTCACTTCATAACTGCCCTGTTCTATATATTTCCCCTGTCACTTATAGAGACAGGATACTGGCCAAGATGGGCCATGATCTCACCTTATATGGCAGCGCCTGTGTTCTTAATATTCTTATGTTAAAACTGCTACAACAATTTTGTCTTTCTGATAGCAGCAACTTCTTGAGCTAGCAGGTATGAATGAGTAATTAATCATACATGAACGATGTTTTTATCTGAGTTACACAAATCACACAGCATGCTTAATTACACTCCATTAACTAAGCGTCAAACTACAAAATGTCAGTTCAGAAGAGTCTTGGAGAAGTAGCCTATAACCCTCAAGCACAGTGCTCTCTGGGATGAAGACACGGGTAGAGTGTTCTTGCAGTGCAATGTTGTGCGGATGTATAGTGCAAAATAACAGACAATCTAATTCCAGGGACTTCAGCTGGCTTTTGGAATGCAAATTTCAACTGTCAAATCTTAATTAAAAAGTACCAGTCAGCACTATTTAAAAAGTGGAAGAGAAGTAAGTGGTAGGTTGTTGGGGAAAATGTGCAACTTGCCTTCTAAATGCAGTAGGTAGGGTGACAGGTATGTAATTATCATCACATCAAGTGAAGGACAAGAAACAGACTACAGTTCCTGAAGGGGTGGAGCTTCAGCAATTTTCTATGTGGCAAAGGGGTTCTTCAGTCAGAGTTAATTTATAATTCCCTTTATTTCAAAAGAGAATCTCCTTTTATGTTGAACCTCCCTGAACCTTAGAAAGTGGTGACATTTGTTGGGTTGAATTCTTACAGGAAGCGGTTAGCATTAACACAAATGCCTAGGCTTCATGTGTCAATTAAAGCTGAGTTTGAACATTACTTTGTGTTCAGGTGTTCGTCGGCCTTTGTGCTGAAACATTACATTTCAGCTACACTATAATCTCCCACTCATTTCCCATGCAGGAAAGGGAGTGATCCAAAGGCCACCGAAATCAGTGGCCCTAAGTATAGAATCTTCATTAACATCTACTAGTTCAGCAGATCTGGGGGGCTAAGTGGGTGCTAATGAACCCTTCCCACCTTCCCCAAGTGCAGAATTCTTCATCACAGGGTATGCTTTGTCATCAGTGAAAAATCCACCAACAGGTACTATGCAGTACTGCATGAGGACAATACTATTTTTATTATTCATTATTTTTATTGCTGTAATGCCTAGGAGCTCCAGTCATAGAATCCTGTTGCTCTAGTCACTGCACAAAAAATGAAACAAAAAACGGCCCCTCTCCCCAAGAACTTACAATATAAGTAGTACCAATAGACTAGATCCTAAGGTAATGTAAATCAGCATTGATTGCAGTGGAATAATGCTGATTTATGCCAGCTGAGACATTGGTCTACTATGTAGTCAACTAGATTTTGAGCTCCATATGCAGAGTATCATATCATGGTTCAAAAGGAAGCAATGGATTGTCTCTCTCTCTGGCTCTGGAGAGACTCGACTTCACTTCTAGCACTTCCTTACCAGAAAGATACAGACAAACAGGAGGGTGTCCAGTGATCAGCAACAAAATGTTCGGAGTCTGGATCATGATAAAAACATGGGAGTGGGGAACATGAAATATACATGTCATTCATGAGTGCAAATACTAAAGAGGAAGAATTTCTTTGTGTGGTACAAGTTATGGGATGAAATTAAAGAAGGCTAAATTTTAGCCAAAGAAAAGGAAAAACATCCCAACTCTGTGATTTCTGAAACTGTGAGGCCCTTTCTCTTAGTACATTTGAAAGTTCACTGAGCAAAAGCATTAGAAAACGTATTATTGCAGGTAACAGTCCTATGATGGCATAAATATGGATAAAATAATTTAATGCCTTCCCCACATGCACCCTGTGTCGTTAGTTTTTAGTGTTAAATTTTGCCTTTTGGATTTACTCATGCAAATGCAGTTTTACAATAGATTGAGAGAAAAGCCTGCCATGCCAAAAATCACAGCTGTATAGAATAAAAGGCTTTAGTTAAATAGCAGGGTTAGGGTCAGAGTTCACATTAGATGTGGTGAGAATTGTGTGTGCCTATATCTGACTGCAGAGTTTGGCCTCGGGGTTTTTAGCACAGATACACAGTCCTTCATACACAGCTGATGCTGGCACTAGCTGGCTGTGTTATACCTGAAATCTAATATTTCTACTCTCTCTCTCTCTCTTTCTCTCTGGCTATGTCTACACTTGTAATTTTAAGTCGACTTTAACAAAGTCGACTTAGTTAAGTCGACTTAGTGAGTCTGCACTTAAAATTAAAGTCGACTTTGGGGGGAACTTACAAAGTCGACCTAGAGCTTCCACACTGGACGCCTAGCTCGACTTCTAGGGGCTAGGGGGACCTAGCATAGGTCCACGGGGACAGGGGGGCACCCCTTGCCCAGTGCCAGGGGGCTCAGCCTTTGCCCCATTGTACATAGGTACAATGGGAGAAAGAGGGTCAGGGACCCTCGCAGGGTATAGGGGCAGGGTGGGCAGGGCTCTGCCCTGCCCTGGTGGGGGGGCATGCCAGACTCACCCTGTGGCCCTCCCCAGCAGGGAGGGCATTGGTGTAGTCCTGGGGTAGCCCTAAGTCGACTTAAGGCTACCCGACCTCTACACTGGCTTAAGTTGACTCTAGGGAGTCGACTTAAGCCCTAAATAGACTTATTTCAAGGCTTAATAAAGTCAACTTAATTTTCATTAAGTCGACTTTATTTTTCTTAAGTCGACTTAAGCAAGTTGCGTAAGTCGACTTAAGGAAACTGTAGTGTAGACTTAAGCAAGCTTAGGTCGACTTAATTTACAAGTGAAGACGCAGCCTCTGTGTGGTTTTCAATGCATGCATAAAAACTGGGGAAAAAGACCCCAGCAAAAATACAAATGATAATTCTTTGGGGAAATGTTAAGGAACTAATGCCAGATTTAACTTAGAATTTTCTGATTTTTGTAAATTTAAGGCAGAGTGTTAAAATAATGAAATACCATTTTTACATTTAACTTGAGTATCTAGCAATGTGGGTTTAAGAATCACAGCTCATATTCAGAAATGACATCGTGTTTAAGCTAACTTTCCCTTATCCCCATTATAGAATGGATATGGCTAATCTGTAAAACCAGAAGGGATTTGGACTATCCATCCTTTTTGATAATTATATGATCAGTTTTAATGAAAAGCAGTGTATTAAATACCCAGTTGTCAGACAGAGACATATCCATTTAGAATTTAAATTGCTTATGTTTAGATTAAATATGCAATCTGTACCTTACAGGCTAGACTAGAACCATTATTCATAAATGAAAGATACATTATGCTACTTAATTATAGTGTAACCCCTGTGGTCCAAGCCCCAATTAAACCAAGTTCTATATGTGCACAGTATGGTTCAGAAAGAGGGAGGTAAAATGGGGATAATGATACTTTCTTTCTCCCACCCTTTATCTGTCTTATCTATTGTAAGGTCTTTGGGACAGGGACTGCCTCACGCTATGTGTTGCAGTGTCTAGCCGATATTAAATTTTCACATGCACTTGGCATCCCCGGAGTCCAGATTTCAGGGAAAATGCTGACTGACTTAGCAAGCATCAGTAAACTTCAGCTGTTTTTTTATTTTGGGAGGCGGGGGGGGGGGGGTTTGAAATATTTCAGTTTTGAAATTTTTACTGAGAAAAAATCCCCCCATTTCTGATGATCTCTACTGATCATATGATCCTCCAACTTCTCAGGTGCTGTTTGGAGCCTCTACATCTGAAAGAAAGCATAAGAAAGAAGCATTTGGGTTTGTTTTCTGGTAACCTAGCCGCCACCGAGATATTTTTGTCAGTTCTTTTTAAAGCTCTTGATTGCTGTCAGAAGCTTCATGTTTATGGAACAAACATGTTAGAATTTCTCCTGAGTATTTCAGGTGGGACCTAACATATTGACTTCACTGGAACATTAAAGAAACATTAGAAGCACAGCAGGCAAATTGAAACATCACCAGCTAAAGCCTCGAAGGAACAAAAATTAAAAAAATAAACAAATAAATACATAAAAATCCATTCCTGGGCTGAGGTTGCATTTGCTCTCTTTGGCTATGTCTACACTTACAAAAGCTAGTTCAAATTAGTTGATTTAAACTAACTAATTTGAACTAATTTTAGTTAGTGTGAATTAAGTTAATTCAAACTAGCATGGCCCCACTAGGATGCTAGTTCGAACTAGCCATGTCCATGTAGGGCACTTGCTTAGTTTGTAGTAGTCAGTTGCATGAAGGTCAATCTGCCGATTAGTTCAAACTAAGCAGTTAGTTCGAATTAATATGGCCATATTGACTTAATTTGAACTAACTATTTGAATTAAGGGTTAGTTTGAACTATGAAATCAAATTTATTAGTTCGAATTAAGGAAGCCCTTAATTCGAACTAATAAAAGCCTAGTATGGCCAAGGCTTAAATTAGTTTGAATTATGCTTCCTTAATTCGAACTAACTTGCAAGTGTAGACGTAGCCTTTGAGCATAAGGTCAGTCAATATAGCAGGAGCAGGAACAGATAAAGGAAATGTCCCATCATGTCCCAACGCAAGCAATCATTTCTGATCATTAATTAATATTGTCCAAAATAGAGAAAGCAAACAAAGATCAGATTCCGAGGAAGACTGTGTGCAGATGCTAGTCTACAGGCTAATAAGAAGCATTGAATTTCTTCCTGCCAGAAATGGAAGCAGAATTATTGGGGCTTCTAAGAGCTGGTACGGGCTTGTCTACATTGGGGGTGGGATTGTAATTCAATTTTAGGCTGTTGAATTACAGAATATGAACATGAGTGATCACAGCAAATTCTTTGCTGGACCATTTCCTGTCCCCACTACTCAAGTACTTCCTAAAACGCATTGCACTGTTGATAGCAGGTGCAATGGCTTGTGGGGAGACAGTCATCCTCTGGTCACTCCCTCTCCTCTCTTCTGTTAAAAAAAAGAGCAGGAAAAGCTTTCCTTGTTTCTTTGTCGCAGGCACAACAGAGAGGCACAATGCTGCATGCAGAGAGAGGAACTAATTGAAAACTTTCTGGGATTGCAGGCAGGGGAGGAGCTATGTTGCTATGCTGCAGCAGACTGGAGAAACAGGAAAATCAAGATTAGAGCTACTCTCTCTAGCTACACGGACCTAAATTTGAATTGTAGATTTCAACCTCTGTGCTATGCCACTTGCAGGTGTGGTATTATCAGGTCAAATTACAGCATCGTTTAATTCCAATCTACTTCTCTGACAGTGGAGACTGACACTGCAGAAGGTTGAGGTAAGCAGCATTATGTCAAATTTCTCTGTAGACCAGGGCTAAGTTTCATATGTGTCAGTTATAGTACATTTCAAAATCTAACCAGAAACAGACATGGCTCCTGCCATGACTATCTGAGCTGGTGCTACTTCACTCTCATGATTTGAAATCATAAGTGCTAGCAAAATATTTTAGTCTTTCATTTTTGAATTAACTTTGTTCTCAGGAAAGGTGCCAAATTTACATCCTTACTAAGGAACTGAAATCCCCCATTTACTAACATGACGTTGTTCTATTTCATCTATCTAATCTTGTATTATCTATCAGGATTTTCTACTGCCTCAGTTACCAGAGGATCAAAGCTCTGCAGGAGATTCCTGTAAACATCAGAAAAGATAATTCATTGTCCTTCTTTTAATGCCTCCCTAACACTCCCGTGCCATGATGCCTACAAAAAGCTCAAGCAGGTGTGACCTGTGATCACTGCCTGTTGTGCTGACCAAAACTGTCTCATTGTTTTCTTGTGCTCCTCTCTCTGTCAGCATCCATCAGTTGTCTTTTGTCTTATACTTATGTAACCCAAGGTCCAGAGTGCTTCACCAGCAGCAGTGAGAACTACAAGTTGTGGACTACAAACTGCGGCATGTTGAGAGAACTTCCTGGCTCCTGCCAGGAAGCATCTCCTACCCTTTCCAGCAGGGAGTGTCTGCATGGAGTGAAGCTAGAAGCATGTGGCAGATCAGCAGGGAGGAGGCCAATGGATTGTAATGTCTCTTTGGCTATGTCTACACTTGTAAATTTAAGTCGACTTTAGCTAAGTCGACTTAGCATGTCCACACTTAAATTTAAAGTCGACTTAGGGGGGAGCTTACAAAGTCGACCTAGAGCGTCCACACTGGATGCCTAGGTTGACTAGTAGGGGCTAGAGAGACCTTGGGCAGGTCCATGGTGGCAGGAGGGGCACCCCTTGCCCAGTGCCAGGGGTCTCAGCCTTTGCCCCATTGTACCTGGGTACAGGGGCAGGGTGGGCAGGGCTCTGCCCTGCCCTGCCCTTTGGGGGCCATGCCAGGCTTCCCCTGTGCCCCCCCCCCAGCAGGAAGGGCAGTGGGGGAGTCCTGGAGAGCCCTAAATTGACTTTAAGTTGACTTAGGGCTATTCCAGGACTACACTGGCTTAAGTCGACTTTAGGAAGTCGATTTAAGCCTAAAGTCCAATTAAAAGTAGGTTTAATAAAGTCGACTTAATTTTCATTAAGTCGACTTTATTTTCCTTAAGTCGACTTAAGCAGCTTGCTTAATTCGACTTAAGGAAAGTGTAGTGTAGACGCGGTTTAAATTAAGTCGACTTAAGCAAGCTTAAATCGACTTAATTTCTAAGTGTAGACTCAGCCTTTCACAATAAAACCCTGTTCCTGGTGATTGGTCTGATTGGGTCCGGTCTG
The DNA here is from genome assembly GCA_007922175.1 of Pelusios castaneus. Classification (NCBI taxonomy): domain Eukaryota; kingdom Metazoa; phylum Chordata; order Testudines; family Pelomedusidae; genus Pelusios; species Pelusios castaneus. The sequence continues at coordinate 11,907,994 of ML685818.1, read as the reverse complement.
AGTAGAGACACACACAAACACAAACGCAACGCAGAGCACACAGAGGAGCCTCAGGCCTAGTTTCCCTAACCTGTGTAAAAGGCCACCAGGTCAGACTCCCTTATCTTGAACACTCTCGTGCTGGGCCAGTAGGCATGAGGGGCTACAGTTAGATTATAAATCCTTGGGGCAAAGAATGACTTTTTGTTCTGTGCTTGTACAGTTTCTTAGCACAATGGGTCCTAGTACATGGTAAGTCTTTCTAGGTGCTACCTCAGTACAAATAATTAAAGCACTATTATTCCAGTGTGGGTAATGCAGGTTTCCTTAATTGCCCTGCGACTGTGCCTGACCTTTTTAGGGGAAAGAAACTCAAACTCAGATTTCTGCCTTGAAAGCACATGCATGTGCAAATTAGGTACTTTGGGACAGGTTGTGCATGACAATCTTGAATGCACACAGTAGACTGCGTGTGCACTTATGACAATTTTTATACTGTTTTAGAGCCTCTGTTACAGTCCCTATAACAATCTGGTTTTAAATGTACCTGTTACCGAAATTGGGAAATGGGCTCATATGTCTGGTGCTGGCAGAAAGGTCAGCACTAAGATATTAAATTGGATTTTTAATAGGGAAGGACACCAACCCACAAGGAGAATGTGAGACATTATTGAAATGCTGCACAATGCAACATGTGAATCCCCTTGGTCACACACGGTGGGCTTGATAATGCTTAGCCATTGAGCAGGTGTACAGGTGGGAAGACTCCCTTAAGGCTACTTCTGTCTGGTTTCACTGCAGAACTTGGACTCCTTGAAGAGTATAGAGAGGGCTGGCACTGTGGCCTTGCTCCTTCTGGGTGAAAGTGCAACCTGGAATAGATTTCAGCCTCGGGGAGTGCCCCACCTTACCACTTCTGCTGTTTGATGTGGTTTATTGCCACCAATGAGTCGTGTAGTGCCATTAAAAATAGATTTGCTTGAATGATATTTGCTGCAAAATGTATTCAATACATGACATTGATTTTCCCCCTCCTTCTCCCATTATATATCCCAACTCTAGAGCTAATGATTTGTGAATGTTCATTGCAGGATTTATTCAATGCTTTTCATACAAAGTTTCAAATAAAATCATTGGACAAGATTTGCTCAGCACTAATAAACAAGTGGGGGGAAAGAGCCAGGTAACGGTTGAAAAACAAAATGTTGTGGTGACTTATGGCTTTTTCTCTACTTTGATGGTAGCGAAAAAGGGCAGCTCCTGGCAAAAGGAACCCTTGTCTACCTCGCTGTGTTGGAACTCTGTGTGTGTGTGTGTGTGTCTGTGTGTGTGTGCAGGAAGCATCTGCAGATTCTGGTCATCAAATCCCTATACTCCTTTTAAAGAGGGGCAAACGTGTAATCCCTCCCCTGCTTGAATGATCAAGTGAAAACACTGCAAAGGTTCCCCTCAGATGGAGCTAGAACTTCAGCTAGTGTAAATCAGTTGCCTTGGTTTTGCCTGTTAACACCAACTGAAGATCTGGCCTCATGGGATTTCTTTTCTCCTGTGCAGGTTTTTCCAAATGGGTCAGTCTGAACTGGGGATTTTTAAGAACAATTCAATGTTTTTCTTCTGATTAAGACCAAAGCAGGAAAAGTGAAGACTCTAAGCTATTGCACCAGGTTGGGGAAAGCAGCTAAAAACCCCAAAATAACACTGAATAGTAAAATCTATTGTCCAAATTTGTCGATTAGTGAGCAGTGCTGAAAATTAGGACTGCTGGGTTCTTTCCTGGCTATGTGACCTTGAGCAAAGCACCTCCTGGACCATATTCCCAGCTGGTGCCGAACAATATTGCTCTATTGATTCTGATGGTGCTATATTGATGTACACCAGCTGAAGATCTGTCCAACATGCCCTGGGGAAGAGACTATCTTTTTGTTCTGTGTTTGTAAAGCACCCAGTACATTGGGTCCTGGTTCATGACGGGGGCTCCTAGGCACGGTGGCAATACAAATAATAAATAATACTGTTCCTGCCTCAATTTACTCAACTGCACATTTGGGGTTTTTTTGCCTGTGCGAAGACTGCAGTGTTTGACCCAAAGTACATAACAAATGCCATTAGTGTCCACAAAATTTAGGTGGGTCCTTAAAGAAAGATGTATGCAGTAGAACTGAGCAACATCCGTTTAGTGTGGTGCAGTACTGGAATGCAAGAGGCAGGGAGAGTGGAGACACCTTGCTGAATGGCTTCACCTCCATTGTTCCTCTCATGACTGCTCCTGTGGCGACCAGTTTAACGAGTGAAACATGTAGGCAAACAGTGCAGCAGATGGTGCAAACTACTATTGAGGAAACATTTGAACGGGTAATGAAATATAGCTGAAACTGTCTTACAGTTTACACACTGAATTCAAAACCAAACATGCTGTTTTCAGCAGGTTGTGGCTGTTTCCATTTGTAGATGCCAAATGCTTTGGGGATGTTATAGAATCTACAGCTTTCAAGTGGTTATTAGAGGAACAGGTACTTATGGAGGTGTACAGAGTTGTCATGTTGGGACCCATGACACTAGACCAGACTCCTGACTCTGGGCCCCACTCAGTACAGGGGTGAAGAGAAGGTGCATAATTTATTTATGTATTTTATTGTAACACCTATGGGTTCCCTTTGAGATTGATGCCTCACTCTGGTAGGCATTGGATGAACACAGTGAAAGACAGACCCTGTGCTGATGAGTTTACAGCCTAAATAGAGAAAGGGAGAGAAGTGAAAAAGAGGTAAAATAACCCACCTAAGGTCACCCAGTGGGTCAGTGGCAGAGCTGAGAATGGAATCCAGGTCTCAATCCAGTACCATGAGGTCACATTGCCTCTTATGGCCATATTGTGGGAACAGAAGGATCCTTCTGGAGGGGGATGAGGAAACAGCTGCTGGGTTTCTGTCCTATATTTCTGATCATGGATATTGGGTTGGGGCAGGTAGCTCACTCCAGCTAAAAAGGGGTTAATAGAGCCCTGGAGAGGGCCAAAGGTTGAAGCAGCCAATTTGGGCCAGGCAGGCCTATATAAGAAGGGCTGTCAGCAGTAGGGAGAGGTCAGTCATCCTTAGGAGCGCCCAGGGAGAAGGCTGGCTGGTCTGCAGCCTGAGGCAGGCCAGTTCCATGGGATACATCAAGTGCAGGCTCCAGGGAAGGAGCAGCTTGGGGCCTTGAAGCAAGGGCTGGGGGTGGACTGCAAGGCTGGCTCTGGGATAGGAGTGAGGGCCAGAAAAAGATGGCAGGGCTGACTCTGCAGAGGAAGCAGTTGGGCCTTGAAGTAAGGACCCAAGTTTGGACTGCTGGGGCCACTGATATGAATGGCCTGAAGCCAACCCCCGAAAGGGGGAGGAGCAGGCACTGAACCACAGCTGGAGGGCTGTGACATGATGTGGACATTGGCATCAAGGAGACATAGGTCTAGGAACGGGATGTGTAACGCATCGCCGGAGAAAGTGCAGTGACCACCTGAGTAATTCCCTGAGATGTCCATGAGGAGGCACCATGGTGGTGAGGAAGGACCCCATCACTGGCAGAAAAAAGAAATGAATAAAATATATTTGTGTAAATGTTTCAGAACCTTAAAAAAAGTATATGTGAGGGGGCAAGCAGAATGAGAGTTAATATGAGTTTGGTTCTGGAAGTAGGTGAAGGTTTGCGAGTATTTCAGTAGAATTTTTATTTATTCCAGATTCCTTCAGTCATTCCTATTGCAAACATCAGCTGCATTGTTCAGGGCTGCACCTATTCTTTTGGTAAGCGGGTTCAGCTGAAGCAAGGCCACTGGATCCTTGGGATCTAGCCCCAACACTTGAAGGGGCCCCGATGCAGAAATAAACAATGACCTGGTGAAGTTGCGGTCACGGGGTCCTGACATTGCTCTGAGGTCCCATCATGCAGTCATATAATACCCAGAAGGAAAGGGAGAGGAAGCAGAAACTGACAAAGTTTCCATATGCTAGGAAAATCAAGGGACTCAGGTGCATAACAGAGTCACTGGGGCTGTGACTACACTGAGCTTTATTTTTTTTTCTCCCTGATAAATTTCTCACCATTACTGTGATGGAATATTGACAAATGAACAGTACACACCACACTGGCAACCATTTCCTGCTATTAGAAACCGAGAGAAGTGAAAAGATAAGCCACACAAGGCACTGTTAACTTAGCTGGAATTCCACTTCTAGGACTGCTAAGGCAGACATGCAGCTGCTGGAAGTGTGAACGTGTTGTATAAACCTGCTTGGAACTGGTCTCAGTGCACAGCAATTACAATGTTGGCAAAGCACTGGTGTGTCCAGAAAATGTCTTCCTCATGCTAGCACTACCACTCCTGCCAATAGTGGAGCTGTAGCAATATTGGTAAAGGGGAAAAAGTCTTCCATAAAAGAACAAACCCTATCATAGGCTAGTTTATCTCTTCATCTATCTATGGCAATGATTGCAAAAGCGGCATATCCTTTAGGTAAGAGGGCTATGTCTACACTGGCAAAGTTAAGTTGACTTTAAGACAACTTAACAAAGTCGACCTAACAGAGTGGCAATACTTTAAATCAACTTAAGTCAACCTTGTTAAGTCGACTTAACAGCTTTAAGTTGACTTAATAAGGCCGATTTAGCACTAATCCCCATCCACACTGGCTTTAAGTGAAATTCAGAGGAGGTGTTATTAAGTCAACTTAAGCTCTCATTAAGTCGACTTAAGGAAGGGTTTAAGTCAACTTAATAAAAGCCCAGTGTGGATGCGGCTTTGTTTAGGTTGACTTAAGCCTCCTTAAGTCGACCTAACTTGCCAGTGTAGACATACCCGAGGAGGTGTCAGTATGTTAACTGAAACAAAGAACCCCATATCTCAAGCGGAGATTGCCAGAGACTCCATGAAATCCGCTGGCAACTTTGATATTTAATTCTTCCTGGAAGAGCTCAGATGCTATGGTGATGGATGGCTGTATGAAACCCTAAGACAGCTAGTAGAGTGTTGCAGTAGCTAAAGTTGGAAGGATGGAACAGTTGACCAAACGAAGCTATCAGTAACATACTGGCTATGTATGCAATCCATGACAGGATTTGGTATTTGGGAAGATTCTGTCTGAGGTCTACAGAGAATGCAAAATGGCATCCTCTGAACACAGGGCTGTCCCAACCATATAGGCGAACTAGGTGGTCACCTAGGGCGCCAGGCTTTAAGGGGCACCAAATTAGCTGGAAGAGAATTTTTTACATATGTTACCTCTTATAAGATGGGGGAGGGGGAGCCAAAATCATAGTTTTCCTACGGTACCAAAAACCTTTAGGCCAGTCCTTGCATGCACCATCTGTGTAAGGTCGCACTGCATAAAGGACACCATTTTCTAGAACAGAATGGAATTCTCTGCACCGTATGACCTCACATGCACTGTGTGAGATCACACCATATGGAGGACACCATCTTGGACTTCCTCAGGAATGAGGAAGCTGGGAGGATTCGGGGAGACTTTGACAAATTGGAACACTGGGCCAAAAGAAACCTCATGAGGTTCAACAAGGACAAGTGCAAAGTCCTGCACTTAGGACGGAAAAATCCGATGCACTGCTACAGGCTGGGGACTGATCGGCTAAGTAGCAGCACTGTAGAAAAGGACCTGGGAGTTATGGTGGATGGAAAGCTGGATATGAGCCATCAGTGTGCTCTTGTTGCCAAAAAGGCCAATGGCATATTAGGCTGCATCAATAGGAGTGTTGCCAGCAGATCGAGGGATGTGATTATTCCCCTCTATTCGGCACTGGTGAGGCCGCATCTGTAATACGGTGCCGAGTTTTGGGCTCCCCACTACAGAAAGGATGTGGACAAATTAGAAAGAGTCCAGAGGAGGGCAACAAAAATGATTAGGGGGTTGGGGCACATGATTTACGAGGGGAGACTGAAGGAACTAGGGTTATTTAGTCTACAGAAGAGAAGATTGAGGGGAGATTTGATAGCAACCTTCAACTACTTGAAGGGGTGCTCCAAAGAGGAGGGAGCTAGGCTGTTCTCAGTAGTAACGAATGACAGAATAAGGATAAATGGCTTCAAGTTACAGCCGGGGAGGTCAAGATTGGATATTAGGAAAAATTTTCTCACTAGGAGGGTGGTGAAGGATTGGAATGGATTACCTAGGGAGGTGGTGGAATCTCTATCTTTGGAGATATTTAAGGTCTGGTTAGACAAAACCCTGGCTGGGATGATTTAGTGGGAGTGGTCTTGCTTTTAGAAGGGGGTTGGACTAGATGACCTCATGAGATCCCTTCCAGTCCTATGATTCTATGAATATGAGTTAAGTGTTGTATGTCTTATGAAAACTGACACAATACGCCACTGCAATCAATCCTCTCAAGGGGTTGGGAAGCAGGGATTTGTCCACTGAGAAGCCTGGACTTTTTAATCCTTGATATATGCCACATTTTTCTGTCACTTATCAGGGTGAGACTCTGTGTTTAATTTATTTTATGTTATACATTAAAACTGGTCTTGAGAGGTGATTGGGAATCTATGGGATTCAGCCCCCTGCAAGCTCAGTCATTTGATGGAGAAAAATTAAAGTATGTCTATTTTGTCAATTATTTGCACTTTGTCATCTCTATCATTTTGATTAGCAAATTCTCACTAGCTGCAATGTCATCACTTCAAACTGATGTGAACGGCTGCAGGATTATGATAAACCTAAGGCCCTGGATAAAATGACAGACTCATTTTGAGACTTCTGTGGGCATTAACAGCAGTAACTATGGTCAGCAACAAAGCCTATTTCGATAGCTGCAACACGTGCAATTGAAAGAAGCCGAACAAAGTCAAAATGAGAACTGGAGGCATGTGCAAACTGGGAGAATATTGTCCTATATGCACAACAGAAATGTGTCTGAGGGTATGTCTACACTAAAAATGTGTTGATCTATATTAGGTTGACTTAAAGCAATTGCAGTAATCACCAGGGCTATGTCTACACTAGAAAAAGTTAAGTGGACTTAATAAGGTCGACTTAACTTTTTCTAGTGTAGATATAGCCCCTTGTCGATCTTATTAAGTTGACTTAATGTTTTAAGTCGACTTAATAAGGTCAATTTAGGCGCTAATCCCTGTCCACACTGGCTTTAAGTCGACTTAAGGCTTAAGTCAACCTAAAACTAGGTGTTATTAAGTCAATGTAAGCTTTCCTTAAGTTGACTTAATAAAAGCCCAGTGGTGGACGTGGCTTTGCTTAGGTCGACTTAAGCCTCCTTAAGTCGACCTAACTTGCCAGTGTTGACGCACCCCAGGAGTGCTTCCACAGACCTAAGGGGCAGTGTGGGAAGCTGAGAACCTGGGTCTCTTAGTTCTGTGGGAAGCTTCCTGCCAGAAGCCCAGCTGCCTCAGAGGAGTCTCATGTGCTGCTTCCATCATTCCCTACCAGGAGTGGGGGAAGCCTCCTAGGACTTTTTGCTCCTAGGGAACAGGATCCAGCTGCCCTGGTTTCTCGAACCTCTCCTCCGTCCCAGGTCCATACCACCAGAACCAGGGTAGCCTTGTCAATTGTAGGGCTCATGGAGGCCATGAAATTGACAAGGCTGTCCAGCTCCTTGGTGAGGTGGGACCACCCCGGCTTATAGTTTGGGCTTCAAGTTGGAAGCAGGGGCTGGCCGTCCAGCTTTCCAGGGGAGAGGGGTGGGGAGGCAGCTGGCCTCTAGCTGCCCAGCTTTCTTGTCAATTTCACAACTCTTTCTGTGAAATAAACAAAACAGCCAACAGCCAATGTAAAGGACACAGTATCAACACAGATACTGTGTTGCCCTAACTACACCCACAAAAGCCTTATGATTCTCATGGAAGTGGAGTCATTATGTCAGTGTAGTAGAATACTTACCCTGGTGGAAGGAAGGCTATAGTCTAGTCCCTGAAATTAGTAAGTCAAAGTAGGTCAGCCCTGAGAGATGAAACTAATGATCGACAAAGCTTATAATTAATAGTAAATAATATCCATTGTAACAGGAGATGGAAATGTACAGTAACTTCATATGTTTAACAGGACTTGATAGACATTGTTAGGTTTGGATTCTGCAATTCTTGGACAAAGATTAGCATGTACATTGTACAATGATGGAGAGAAAGTTACAATGAGACTTGGCATGGGAATCAGGGTTACATAATATAAAGGGTGCAGAATGAGGTCCTTAGAATTTATACCTTCAGATATGTGTTCCTGGAAGAGGGGGAAGATATAGACAAGGATTTCTATTCTAAATAATACTTACAGTGTAGTTGTGCTATTAATAATGCTAAGGCCCAGATGTTCCTGAATGGGATAACTGAAAGATTTCTTTGCCATATAGTCACCAAAGAAACAACAGGTGATGCCATTTTAGAGTTAGTATTGGAAAGTAGTGAGGATTTCATAGAACTGCTTGTAGAGGACAAGCTTGGTTCAAGTGATCAATTTACGTTAACCTAAATGGAAGGATAAACAAACTTAGACCTGTAATTAGGATCCTTGATTTCAAAAGGACAAATCTTTAAAAATGAGGAGAATTAGTCAGGGCAATGGATTGGACTGAAGAACTCAAGGGTCTGAATGTAGTGGAGGCATGGAATTCCTTTAAATCAAAGTTGCAGATACTCAAAGCATTTGACGAAGTGGGATTTTCTCCCATGAAAGCTCATGTGATAAATAAATTTTTTAGTCTTTCAAAGTGCCACAGGACTCCTTGTTTGTTTTGTCTGAAGCCTGCATCCCAGGCAAGGAGAAAAATTCATAGGGAGGATCAGGCTGGATGAACAAGCCTCTAGAACATGTGATTAAGAAAAAGCAGAAAGCCTACAAAGAATGAAAGAAGGCATGGATCAGCAAGGAAAGCTACCACTTGGAGATTAGAAAGTGCCGGGGAAAAAGTGAGACCAGCCAAAATCCAAACTGGATTTTGCAAAGGGAAATAAAACCACTAGTAAAAAGGTTCTTTAGCCATGCAAATAAAAGGAAAAGAAGAAAAGACAAAGTGGGACTGCTGAGAATCAGATGGAAAATAAAGATAATCTAGGCATTGTCTGACAGCCAGACAATTAGTTTGCCTCCATTTTTAATATGGATAACGAGCAGTTTAGTGGCAGTAGCAGGGTGGCTAATGGGAAGGAAGATATGGAAGTAGAAATTACCGCATATGAGGTGGAAGTCAAATTTAAACAGCTTATTAGAGGCAAATTTTATTTGGGAGCCTGGATATATTGCAAGCTCTATAGCAAGCACTTTTAATGAAGCCATAAACTCAGGAGTTGTACCCTAGGATTGGGGAATTGCTAATATAGTACCTATTTTTAAGAAAGAGAAAAGAAGTAACCCAAGAAACTACACCCCCATTATTTTGATCTCAATTGTATGAAAGTCTTATGAGCAATTTTGAAAGAAAAAGCAGTAAGGACATAAAGGTTAACAATAGTTAGGATAAAATTCAACATGGTTTTATAAAAGATAGATCATGCCAGACCAACCTGATCTTCTTCTTTGAAAAGATAACCAATTTTCTAGACAAAGGTAATGCAGTAGATCTAATCTATCTGGCTTTCAGTAAGGCATTTGATACAATTCCAAAAGGAAAAATACTGGTTAAATTGGAGAAGATGGGGATTTATACGAGAATTGAAATGTGGGCAAGAAACCAGGTAAAGGACAGACTACAGTAGGTCACACTAAAAAGGTGCAGTGTCAAGGTGGAAGGAGATTACTAGTGGAGTTCATCCAGATCACTCTTGGGACCAAACCTATTAATTGTGTTAATAATCTTGGCACAAAACTGGGAGTGTGCTAATAAAATTTGCAGATTATGCAAAGTTGGGAGGCTTTTGCCAATATGGAAGAGAACTGAAATATCTTACAAGAAGATTTAGATGAACTTGAAAACTGGAATAATAATAATGGGATGAAATTTAATAATGCGAAGTCATGCATTTAGGGAATAACTAGAAGAATTTTTGCCATAATTTGGGAATATATCAGTTGGAAGCAATAGATGAAGAGAAAAATCTGGATGTATAGGTTCATCACAGGATGATGATGAGCCATTAGGATGCATCAGGCAAGGTATTTCCAGTGGTAAAGGGAAAAGTTATACAAGGCACTGTTGAGACCTCATGTGGTATACCATGTGCAATTCTGGTCTTCTGTGTTAAAGAAATATGAATTTAAAGTGGAACAATTGCAGAGCAAGGCTACTAGGATGATCAGAGGAATGGAGAACCTACCTTGGGAGAGAAGACTTAAGGAGCTTGGCTTCTTAACCTAACCAAATGAAGGCTGGGGGAAAATATAATTGCTCTTTATAAATACATAAGGGTGATAAATACCAGGGAGGATGAGGAGTTATTTAAATTAATGGCCAGTGTTGGCATAAGAATAAATACATAGAAAATGTCCATCGACAAGGTTAGGCTTGAAATTAGATGAAGGTTTACAACCATAAAAAGAGTGAAGTTCTAGACGAGCCTTCTAAATAGAATAGGTGGTGCAAAAAAACCTAAAAGGTTTCAAGACTGAGATAACTTTATGGAGGAGATGGTATGAGATTGCGTACAAACATATGTGGCCAATCTGCAGCTGAAAGTAGCTTCAGCAGTTGGAGATGGGCCACTAGACGGTCAGGCTCTGAGGCTATGTCTACACTTGGCAAAATAAGTCGACTTTGCCAAGTCGACTTAACAAAGTCGACTTTAAGTCAACTTTGTTAAGTCAACTTAGCATGTCCACACTCAAAAATTAAGTCAACTTAAAGGGGACCTTGCCAAATCGACTTAGAGCATCCACACTGGACGCCTAAGTTGGCTTCTAGGGGCTAGGTGGACCTGGGACTGGTCCACAGTGGCAGGGGGCACCCCTTGCCAAGTGCCAGGGGGCTCAGCATTTGCGCAATTGTACCTGGGTACAAAGGGGGCTGAGCAGGACAGGGACACTAGCAGGGCATAGGAGCGGGGTGAGCAGGGCTGTGTCCTGTCCTGTGGGGGGGAACACCAGGCTCTGGCTGTGCCAACCACCCTGGCAGGGAGGGCAGTGGGGGTGGCCTGTAGCCCTTTAAGTTGACTTTAATTTGATTTAGGGCTAATCTGCACCCACACTGGCTAAGCTGCCTTTATAAAGTCGGCTAAGCTGACTTTATAAAGTCGACTTAGCCAGTAAAGTCGACTTTAAATAAGGTTTTATAAAGTCAATTTTAAATTTCCTTAAGTCAACTTAAGCAGAACTTAAGTCGACTTAAGGAAATTGTAGTGTAGATGCAGATTAAATTAAGTCGATTTACGCAATCTTAAATCCATTTAATTTGTAAGAGTAGACGCACTGTGAGACATGACAGAGCATTCTTCATACGGTGTTTGACTGATGGTTTTCACTGACATTCCCAGCATCTAATTGATCACCATATTTGAGGTCAGGAAGTGTCGAATAGAAGGGAATTATCACATCCCTCGATCTGCTGGCAATACTCTTACTGATGCAGCCTAATATGCCATTGGCCTTTTTGGCAACAAGGGCACACTGTTGGCTCATATTCATCTTCCCGTCCACCATAACCCCCAGATCCTTTTCTACAGTGCTGCTATTTAGCTGATCGGTCCCCAGCCTGTAGCAGTGCATGGGATTTTTCTGTCCTAAGTGCAGGACTTAGCACTTGTCTTTGTTGAACCTCATGAGGTTTCTTTTGGCCCAGTGTTCCAATTTGTCCAAGTCTCCCTGGATCCTGTCCCTGCCCTCCAGAGTATCTACCATTCCCCCCAGCTTAATGTCATCCGTGAACTTACTAAGCACGCAGTCTATTCCATCATCAAAATCATTAATGAAGATGTTGAATAGAACTGGCCCCAAGACCGACCCCTGGGGCACTCCACTTGTTACTGGTTGCCAACTAGACATAGAGACATTGATTCCTACCCGCTGAGCCGTTGATCTAACCAGTTTTCTATCCACCTTATGGTCCACTCGTCCAACCCATACTTCCTTAACTTGCCGACGAGAATGCTGTGGGAAACCGTATCAAAAGCCTTGCTAAAGTCAAGGTATACCACGTCAACAGCTCTTCCCGCATCCACAAATCCAGTCATCTCATCATAGAAGGCAATCAGGTTGGTCAGGCATGATTTGCCCTTGGTGAATCCATGTTGACTCTTCCTGATCACTCTATTTCCCTCCAAGTGTTTCAGGATGGATTCTTTGAGGACCAGCTCCATGATTTTCCCAGGGATTGAGGTGAGGCTGACCGGTCTGTAGTTCCCATAATCCTCCTTTTTCCCTTTCTTAAAGATAGGTACTATATTTGCCTTTTTCCAATCCTCCAGGACCTCCCCCGTTCGCCACGAGTTCTCAAAGATAATGGCCAGCGGCTCTGCAATCACTTCAGTCAACTCCCTCAGCACCCTTGGATGCAGTTCATCCGGTCCCATGGACTTGTGCACATCCAACTTCTTTAAGTAGTCCCTAACCTGACTTTCCATCACTGAGGGCTGCTCTTCTCTCCATTCCTCGTTACCCCATGTAGTAGCCTGGGAGCTGGCCCTCCCTGTGAAGACTGAAGTAAAAAAAGCATTGAGTACTTCAGCCTTTTCCGCATCATCCACCATGAGGGTGCCTGCCCCATTCAGTAAGGGACCTACACCACCTCTGATCCTTTTCTTGTTGCTGACATACTTATAGAACCCCTTTCTGTTATCCTTCACATCTCTTGCTAGCTGCAACTCCAACTGTCCTTTGGCCTTTCTGATTTTATCCTGGTAGTCCCGAGCAATATCTTTATACGCCTTTATAGATGCTCCATTTAGTTTGTTTTGCTGTCCTCAGCATCATAGGGCAGAAGCTACTTGCTGCTTCATACTAGAGTATATGTAGATTATCTGTAACTAAGTCTTTAAATCTTGATTTGAGGACTTCAGTAAGTCAGCCAGAGGTTATGGGTCTATTATAGGAATATGGAGGTAAGGGTCTGTGGCCTGCATCGTGCAGGCGGTCAGATTAGAGGATCACAATAGTCCCTTCTGGCTTTGCATTTATGTATTGCTTCTTATCTGTATCTCTGGGGTATTGCTTCTTATCTGTACCTAATGGAAAAAAACCCTGACTCTGTGGAAGTCAATCTGACCCCTGAAATGTATAGCACTCTAGTGCATCAACTGCTGAAGCTAAATAATGGGTTCTTGTTGATAAATTATTATTGCTTTATAAGGTGAAAGCCCATGCTATCATACAAGTGTCATTTGTAAAGTGTAGAAAAATGAAAATGGCTGAGAATTTAAAAGTTCACAGTAACAGATCACAAATTCCAGTGATGATTCAAGCTGGTGATATTCAAAATAAAAAGAGCTCTCAAACATGCTTGTAGGTGTTCCAGTAATTTGCACTGACTCAACAGACATTCTAGGCTTCAGAGTACCAGAAATAGTGTGACAATTCTGTAATCTGATTAAATAGACTCTAATTAGTCTGGGTAACAATGACTGTTGATATATAATTTATTATGTGGTCTTATTTTCTGCTGTGTTTGGGTCAAATTCTGCTCTCACTTAAACTGGTGTAATTCCATTTAGCTAATAGAGCTAACTACAGATTTAACAGCAGTGTAACCAAGAGTATAATTTAGCCTGTTACATCTAGAGTCGGTCAACATGACATGAAAAGCATTTGGGGAGAAAAGGGGGATTTGAAGGTACCACGGAAGTACAGACATGCATAGGATTGAAAGTCACTTTTGGGCAGGAGGGGTGCATCTACACTTACAAGTTAGGTCGACTTAAGCTTCCTTAAGTCAACCTAAACTACTTTGCGTTCACACTGGGCTTTCCTTAAGTCAACTTAAGCATTTCCTTAAGTCAGCTTAAGGAAAAGTTAAATTGACTTAATAACACCTTGTTTTAGGTCAATTTAAGCCAGTATTGATGGGAATTAGCACCTAAATTGATCTTGTTAAGTCAATTTAATAAGGTCAAAAAGGGGCTATGTCTACACTAGAAAAGTTATCTCATGGCCTATGGACCACTTAATTCCTATTTTTATCACACTAGTAACATTCCTCCCTTTACTGCTACATATTCACCTCATTCCCCCACCTTTCCCCTCAAAATGAAAGTTCTGTTTCGAGTGGAACTTTCTGTAACGAAGGAAGGGAGAGGAACCAGAGACTCCATGGGACTTGGCTATTGCCAATCTAATAAACATGGAAGGCAATGATATACTCTAGTGATGGTGGTAGTACATAACTTTAAGATAAAATATATACTTAGAACTAGTGCTGGGTCTATGCCTAGGTGACAGTTCCACTTAAGTTGAATACTGGCTCAAAGTTCAACACTATTGAGGTATACAGTGTCTATGAGTTATGGATCTATGCTAATACAATTGTTTATTTACTCCACATTTTCTGTTTGCTTGATTTTTTTTCCTAAATGAAAACTTTGAAGGAAACATGGTTTGGGATTTTTATTTTTAAGCTTATAGTTAAGTCTCTGCAGTTCCAGAGGAAATATTCTGTACTTTCTTTGTGCAATAATAAAATAGGATTTTTAAAATACTTCAGTGGTTTTATTTTGTTTCAAAATGTTTAACCCACGTCCTCATTATCCCTATTATGTTCATGTAATACTACAATGATTTATCTTATAGGGATGAAATAGACTGACAGCATGCTTTAAAAGTTGAGAGACTACAGGAATAAGCAAGACTGTGCAATAGGTCCTCTGATCAAAAAGAGTAACTAGACCATGAAATAATTGCAAGAAAAAAATCCAATAAGAAGGGTGGAACTGAGAAAAACATTAACTTTGATAATTGCATTATACTCTGAGAGGATGTCAAATTTATTGAATGCAATAAAGTGGGATGAGATAGTAGGGGGAGAGACAGATAATTCAAAGGCAAATTATTTTTTACATAAAGGTTGTCTTTGTAATGAACATAGCTATAAAATCAGACCAATGTAGATGAGTAAGAAAGTCTTGAAATAATCAGGATATAGAAACTGGCTTTTTGAAAGCAAGCAATATCAGAAAAGAAACATGAAGATGGAAGTATGTACTGCTCACATTTTAAAAGTGTGAAAATATATTTATAGAACATTAAAGCAGTAAATAATATAAGGATGTATTTCTTTTATCGCAAAGTATCCCTATGGGGTTGGTTAGACACCAGGCAGGTATACTCATACAAGAAGTTGCTTTGATATTGTACCTTTAGGCTACTCCATCTGTCTGTATTCATGGGCTGTCATCAGTCTAATATGCAGATTGTAAGCTCATTTGGCAGAGACCATTTATTATTCTGTGTTTGTACAGTGCCTAGAACAATGGGGTTCTGGTCACTAGGTGTGATAGTAATACAAGTAAATAAAGAAATAATGAATAAGGAGATCTATGAGCAGCCAATTCTCATAATGCCATTAGTATTTGGGTACAAAATCTTGGAAGATCAGTACACAATACATTGGTTCAGTTCAACCCACACATGAACCCTAGCCCTGGGTCTGAGCATATTAGAATAATGGGGATGCTGCAAACTACTCCAGACTGCTCTTACAACACTACCTATCTGTCTCATCCCTAATATCAAATGGACCAGGCACTAGTGTTACAGGTTCAGATGGATGATCCCAATTCAGCCATCTTCTGGACTGCTGCAAAGAAAATCCAAGCCTCTGTGTTCCCATGTCTACAGGCGTTTTAGGCCTCTGGCATCTGAACGAAGTCTGGCTATGGTCTTGTGGTCCCTAAGCACATTATCAGGGAACAAACCTTTTATTTGACACCTTCGCCTCTGAGCTGGAATCTGCTGTCCAGCTGTCGAGTCACTCTGGTACATCACTGATCTTTCAGACTTTCCTGAACTTAAAGACACCCTCTCCCATAAGTTCACCCAATGTAATTTGCTCTGGAGGCATGGAATTGTGGTGCAGCAGTTAACACACATAGGGAGGCGCTTTACTCAGGGTCCCTTCAGTTGTTCAGAGTCCTTCTGCTTAAGCCCAGGGCTTGTTGCCTGGAACTTGGACCCTGTTTCCGCTTAGGTCAGCTTGCCTTCTTTGCCCTTGACCAGTCTAATATCTTTCCCTTGAGAGTCCTTAGGCTCAGGAATGCAGATAGATGCCCTGCCTGATGCAGGGCTCTACATACTGGGTTGTGTCTCTCTTCTTTTGACCTAAAGAAGCAATTTTTAATTATCATCAGAAAGATCATCACCTTCATCTTTATAACTTTCCTTTGTCAGGTGACTCCCTTCCCAGCTTCCCATGTGAGCATAATCCTCTGCCAGGTGCCTTCATTACCCTGGCAAATTCATCCCTGGTAAACTCATTCTTCTGGTTGGGATACAGTCTGTTGTCTAGCCCTGTGGAAATTACATTTTAATAATCAACGACCTCCTGTGGCTTTTTTGCCTTTGGAATCTCAGCCCAGCAGAGAAGCAAACAAATCACAGAGAAAGCAAAAGGTTGAAAGTTCAAAATGGAGTTTGGAGCAGGGTAAATATATATGTAAAGTTTGTAATCTTACACAGAAGATTTAAACAGTGCAAATAGATCCTCAAATCATCACCACCACTCCTCCAGTGAAATTATTTACCAAGAAATATTTTAACTAGGGTATTGGATAGGAAGACTGGGGCAGATAATTCTGCAAGATTTCTCTCTTCTTCCACTTATGTGCAAAGTGGTTTTAAAGAAGTAATGGTGCACCTGTTCTTTTTTAAAGCACCACATTGAAGATTTGGGATATACAGCAGACAGCCAAAAGGCTATGACAGGTGTTTTATCAGGGAACATATGCTTTGCATCCGTGGGTCAGAAATGATTCAGAAGTTAGAGACCTATAAAATTAACTCCAGACACTGAAACTCTTGGAAGTCTGAATTCTGCCTGTGAGAAAGATGCTGGAAATCTTGATAAGAGATGGGGATTAAACAGCATTTCAAAAATGTTTAATATGATCAAGGAGACTAGACTGGAGTTCATGAAGGAGAAGATGGAGCTAGATGAAGTAGCTTGAGCCCTTTAAGAACATCTCTGAATTAGGACATGGGACAAAACAGTGACATAATTTATCCAGATTTCAAGAAAGTTCTTGATATTGCAGCAGAGAGGGTTTTTTTCTCCCTTTAGATCCAGTAAATTGGTTATAAGAACAATTAGTAGAATGGATTTTTTTTTAAAAAGGCTTATTTGATGGAAAACAGAAGTGAGTTCAAAGGGAAAAGATGGGTAACATGGAGGGCCCCAAACGGTAAGTATTAAGACTATCTTTTATGTTTTTCCATACAGTTTGAAGAATGAGGCCTACCCAATATGAGTATCTTTAAGATAAGCAATGCTGTGATTGATACAGTTACACAGAAATGCCTCAGGATACTGAAGTGATGGAAATGTAAATCAAGAAGAAAGAATTGGGGGGGGGAAGGAGGAGGAAGGAAAGAAGAATATGATCTAGTGGTTAGAGCAGAAGACTGGGTGTTTGTTAGGGCTTTCAGCCTATTCTTTGCTTTGCCACTGATGAGATTATGTGGGTTTGGATGAGTAATTTTTGCCCCAAATGAGCAAAGCTTTCTGCAAAGCACTTAGGGTATATCTACACCAGAAAAAGTTAAGTTGACTTTTTTAAGTCGACTTAATAAGGTCAGCTTTAAGTCGACTTAATAAAGTTGACTTAAGGGTTACTCCCCATCCACACCGTCCTTAAATCGACTTAAGGAGTGAACTTAAGGTTTAAGTCGACCTAATGGGCGGTTGTTATTAGGTCGACTTACGCTTTCATTAAGTCGACAAAGAATTTCTTAAGTCGACTTAATGGAAGTCAGGTGTAGACAGAGTAATTTAAGTCGACTTAAGGGGTCTTAAGTAGACTTAAATTGCTAGTGTAGACATACACTTTAATATGTGTAAAAATGTAAGCATACGCTGAAGGCTTATTGAAGCTTAAAAATGTGCTTAAAAACTTGTGTAATAGGGATGGACAGCTAACTCACAGCCTTCATTTCTGTCCTGAACATTTCCTCACTTTATTATGCATATATTGAAAACTATTATCCAACTTTCAGGGTGGGAAGAGGAGATGCGTGGGTGGGTGGAGGTGAAGCTTAATTCATAACTATTTGTAAATTGCTTTATGAGGAAAGGTGTAAAGTATTGTTTTTATCTGATCAATGTTATGAGAATTTAGAGGACTGAAAGAACTTAGGACATATTGAGGACTTAGAGGACATTTGGAAATGACTGAACTTCTTTGCAGGGCAGGATTAAAACAAAGCTGCTAAAATGGTGCAACAGAGCAAGCTAACCCCAAAAGGATTTGAACGGATTGGCATTTCACATTGTGAAATGTGTGGGAAGAGATCAGGGATCAAACAAATGATAGGGATTAGAGTTTTAACTGGAGGACAGTAGAGAATAGAAATTAAATGAGAGACCTGATTGATGTTGCTTATGGCTAATATGCTAAAAACATCTGCAATGATGGCAAGAGATAATAAAAGAGAAAGAATATCATGTGTCAGCTTCCCAGAATCTGGAATATAAATCATCAGGCTATGTCTGGCTAGACAGTACGAGGCACTAGTAATTAAATCAAGTTCTAGGCCTGTCCCCGCAGCTCCTTCTCTGTCAGATCTCTCACTGAAGTTAAAAGTAGTTTTGTGTGAGGAAGGACTGCAGGACTAAGCCTTCTGAGGTACTGTGCCTAGGCATATCAAACCTTACCTGGTTCTTCTAGCATAGACTGAGTGATTTCAAAAAGCTTCACAGTTTGGATGACATTTTAATATTGAGATTATCTCATGAACCACGTGGCCTTCCACTTGCAGTCCAACAGATCAGCTCTGCTCCAATTTACAATTGCATGACATTCCAGTGACATCTGCACCAACTTCTTACATGGAAAAAAAGAATATCAGGACAACATTTAATATAGCATCATCTTTTAATACAATTTACCTGCTGGCAATAAGAAGGAGGCAGAGAAGCCCGTATCATGTGACCAGCCAGTTCTTCACAGCACGCTAGAAACCTAGTGGTCCACAGCCCAAAGATTGGGAACATGTTTCAGGGGCAATCTAAGCAAACAGCACAGGCAGCAACAGGACAAAGTACTGTACAATGCACAGAAGTCTTATGATGCTCACTTAGGAGGGCTGCCTCAGACTCTCTGTGTGACCAGTTACTTAATCTCTCTCTAGCATAATGTTCATATGTGGAAGATGGGGATAATAGTGTTTTCAGGGGCATGAAATGATCACCAATGGGTGGGCCTTTCAAATAACATTTATCAGTGCCACAGAAATGTCTATAAATCAGTGTCAGGGAGGCAGCCCTCCACAGCACCCCCAGGTGGGGAAATCTGGGGGTTATAAATGCAGAGGGCATCTACCCAGTTTTGTAGGCTCCCCTCCAAGTTACTAAATAGCCCTTAGAGTTCAGGGCCATATGGTCTAGCAGCCACAAAGTCAATATATGGGCCCTCAGTCAGTGCAGTCCAGCCTAGCAGCAGGGGAGCAGCACCTGGGGCTCAGGCCCTCACACTCCACTAAGCCCCAGCCCAGGGCCCTATGGGTGCCAGGGTTATAGCACCCTGCCAGCAGGGATCCAGACCAAAACACACTGGCTTCTGGCTATTCCACCCCAGACCCCACAACCCAGG
The DNA here is from genome assembly GCA_007922175.1 of Pelusios castaneus. Classification (NCBI taxonomy): domain Eukaryota; kingdom Metazoa; phylum Chordata; order Testudines; family Pelomedusidae; genus Pelusios; species Pelusios castaneus. The sequence goes on along the minus strand of ML685818.1, from coordinate 11,888,364 downwards.
TCCCTGGGCTGCTTCCTACCCAGACAGAGGGTGGTCCTCCTGCACAGTCCCATTCCATGCCTCCTTGCCCCCAATGGGGCCAGGTGACCGCTCCTCCAGGGGTCTCTGGAATTCACCAGCCACCATCCACAGGTTGGCCTCAGGGATTCTGTCACAAGATGGCTGCTCCAGTTATCCACACACAGCATTTCTCTCTACAGCTGCTTGGGGTTGGTCACACTCCTGGGAAAGAGCTTCAAGCAGAGGTCCTTCCTCCTCATGGGTCAGCCCCAACTGAGCTGAGCTGAGCTGCCCTCCTTTATACTGGGGCAGCAGTCCGAGCATGTCCAGCAGGGCTTAAGGGGCGGGGCCTCCGCTGTCCATAGGGTTTGTTGGGCTTCTTTAGTGTGGGGTAAGCTCACCTGGTCACAATCAGACATTATAAGGAAATGTAAGAAGGAGCTGAATCCATTTTTGGAGGAAGCTTAAGAGGCAGGTTTTCAGGTTGGGGTCCAAGAGGATGTTTCTACAGAAGATCTAGTTGTGCACAGGCTGCACACCCAAGCTCTGTATTTGAACATGGAAATAGGATAATGCTGGGCCTAACTGCTTTAGTATATGCAACAGTGGGAAGGTTATTTAGGCAACCAACATACAATATTTTCATTCCTGCAAGTATTGCACACACAGCTGAAAATGTGCTTCTACATTTTGATTAAAAATAATGAGTCTCCTGGGATTACCTCCTACAGTTTGTTTTACATCATTAGTAAAGCATATGAGATTTCTTTACTGTTGCCTATAACACAGGACTAGGGATAGCTACTTTAGAAAAAAATGCACATTACCAATGATGCATAAGTTGTTTGATAGGTTCAAAACAAAATAGATCAAGGAAAGAATGTGGTTTTTAAATGGTATGCTCAACAACTTAAAAACATATATTTTTTTTCTCCAGCATATTTTTTCTGCTGCCTTTATCCGACTGAGAGATGACTTTTATTTCTCAGTTGTGACTCACTGAACAGATGACAGAGTTTTGTTTTAACAAATTTTTCGAGTCTGAAGAAGATGCTAAAAACAGACAGGCACCTGGAAATGCCAAGTGTAGAAAATACAATTTATTTCAAACAGAGCCAGGGCATGTACTGTAATTCCCACCCCACCCACACACATCAAGCAAACAATGATTTACCCACTCCTCCAGTGCTATCCTATTAACTTTTCATGTGAGCTCTGTGGACAAACTGAAACTTATCAGTCTGGTAATAACATCAATATTGTTGAACTTCATTTTAGAGAAAGTTGGCAGGAGAGATCATTAACTCTCTAATGTACCTCTTGTCTATTAATTTAACTGTAACACTGGTATAGGGTAAACTAACAGGATTTTTTAAAAAACTTACCTCTAAGGAAATTTCTAGTTGCTAATTTCCTGGCATTGGGACGTCTCACTTTTGTTATAAAATGTATGCAAGAAATACAGGGGATGCCCTTATAATTCAAAGCAATATAAACTATCCCTGGATGCAGGTGACATCTTGATGTTTCTTACTTGGTACTTCAGTGACAGTTGTGCTTGATCTGGTGGATGATTTTAATGTTGAGTCCAGATATGCAACTGGATGAAGTTGGAAATTCTGCAAGTAAATAGACGTAGGTCCTCATTCAGCAAAGCACTTATATATGTACTTCACGTTGAGTAAATACAATTCACTTAACTATGTTTAACTCCCAATGACTTCAGTGGGATTAAATCATGTGTTTAAAGTTAAGCGCATGCTTATATGCTTTGCTGAATCAAGCTGTTAGAAACTATTCCTGAAAGGTGCTAGTCAGTGGAAGATGAGGGTGCACAGTGCCTAAAGATTTGGGCCTTTCATAAAGTATCTGCCTTTAACTAAGCAATCCAAGGCTTTAAAATACAGCATCAGAGACATGTCTTTATAGTTAAAAAGGGAGCAAATGTAAAAGCATTTACGAATGAGAACTGTTGCCGAGGAAGAGCTAATCAGCCATTTCGCAGACCTTCAGCACTATTAGATTTTGGATTCTAAGAAAAGCATTTACTGTAAGTGAAAATACATGCTAGTTTTTATAGTTTACATCTATCACATTCACTTTAAAAAGCTTTTAATCAAAACATTATGTAGCACTTCTCCTGGTATCCCTAGGAACAGTGAAGTGTTTGGGTTTCATGCTGTTCTCATTTACAGTAACTCCACTGTAAACCAATATGAAACAATAGATATAAAAGAGATAAGAATCAGGCCCTTTGTATATGTTTTAACTAGCACAATGCTTATTTTTTCTCTACTAGTGTGACAAGAATAAAAACAGCAGTAGACCCCCAAATGATGCCTCAAGTATGGAATAAACGTTGTGTTCCCAAAATATTGTCTTGATAAAATAAATATGTTGTAGCATTAGAAGTGCTTTCTGTCAAATTTTCTCTGGTTTTGGTTGCTACATCCTGTGACCCTAAATCAGTAAATGGGGGCAAGAACTACTGAAAGAAGAGGTGCAAGACTATTTTAGATCACAAGAATGATTATATTCTTGGAAGCATCTCTGGGATTTGTCCCTTTCGGAGCAAAAGGTGCTATAAAGTAAGGTGTTATTTTATGCACATTTCTTGTTTGTGGTAAATCTTGTTGGCAACATGTCTGGCTCTGTTAAAAATGTAATAAAGGGATTGTTAAATAGTTCCTGTCATCCAGATTTTTATTTTTTTGTTGCTGGAAAAAACTCAACATGGCTCAGATCTGAAAAGTGCGATGGTGGTGAGAATCTTTAACTTCACATTATTAGACTTCATACAGTTTAAGACCGAGGGACTATTAGATCACATGCTATGATATATAACGCCAATAAATTTCACCCAGTTACCTTTGCGTTGAGCCAAGTGTGGTGGGTTAGACTAAAAGATTTAAGTTGTCAGGAAACTAAACTGTGTGACACAGTCAGAGAACAAGAGAGGTTGAGGTGCCATTAATGTCTGAGGCCTCTGCAAATGTAGGGAATTGGCTGAGTAGGAATAGGTCCAAATAATCCTAGTAGATAAACTGTACCCTATGGTGCAGATGAAGGTGAAACCCTGCAAGATTCTCACCAATCTCACCAGAGGGAAAATTTGTCCCTAATCCCATATCTGGCAATCAGATCTGGAACATGTCAGCAAAACTCATCAACCAAGAATCTAAGAAGAAGGATCTTTTCTACTACGTCAGAGCACTAATCCATCTTGTCCTGTCTCATAGATGGATAGTTCAGATAAAGATGACCCCCTACGTGCCAAAAACCCAAAACCCCAAACACCTCAGAGGTAGAAAAATCCTTCCTGACCCTTATAGGTAACAGGCTGAAACCCTTATGCATGAGATTTAATTACAGTCATTGTCTTAGTGTAGAGCTGGACATGTAATGAACATATTGAGGGCAGTACAGAGCCTTCCATTCTGCTCCTGACTCATGAGGGGAGTGAATAAACTGAATGTTTTATAGATTATAATTGGTAGACTTGTTTAAATGCACACTTCGCTGATGTAAACCACAAATAACCCTACTGAAGTCAATGGAGTTACACCATTATTAACTAGCAACAGTGAGGGGAGGAGTTGGTGTGCTACACATCCTGTAGGACTGAATGTCCATTAGAGTAACTGATGTTGAAAAGAACAGATTGACATTCAATTTGCAGCTCGGTCTGTTTTTTGTAACCCAAACTGCACAGTATGTGCAAACCAAAGTCTTCAGTTTTAGTAGGCATTCCTTTTCATTTTAATTGAAGAATGTCACACTAACATAATGACAGGGCCATTAGCAGTGGCTTTTCTGAAGCATGAGCTGGATTCTGATTGGATAGGAAGGGAGATCTATAAAAGTATGTGTTTGAATACTGTTAGGAGTTAGTTTAGAAAAGGCAAATAGGTATTTTAGGGGCAGTTCTTTGCAATTTTATCAAAATCCTTCTCTCTTTATGTTGTGCTCTTTGTCATTCCAGAGATGAACCTTTTAACATAAAAATGGAAATGATAAAAGAATGATTGGAATTGTTTTTCTGGCAATCAAAAGGTAGTTATAATAATATGAATCAGACAGCTGCATCATATTCAAATGTCATTCAGTCAAAGTTATTAACTCAGTTTTTATAATAGCTCAAGAGGTAGATTATCATGAAGTAGTTCAATCACTAGGAACAGGTCTTTTAACTATTGTTCAGATCAACCCCCTAGAATTGATCTGCAGAACAAGAAGCAAATGACAAAAAAAAGCAGAGCAATTACCCCACAGAATGGAATATTACCAACACAGACTTAAATATTTTACACTTAAAGTGAGTGTTTTTTATTTAAGAGGGAAGTTGATAGGGGACTAGAATGAAAGTCCAATGAAATCAATAAGAATCTTTCCATTTAATCTAATGGGTTATAACTCACACTTGTCTAAAACAGCCCTACATATAGAGGCAACATGCTTTAGTAGTTAGTGAAGGAAACTGGAAGTCAAGAGATTTGGGGTCTTATCCTGTTCATACTTCTGGCGCCCCGTGTAGTGCTAGGTAAATCACAAATATTTTTGCACTCTATAAAAGCAGGATTAGGGTAGGAAGTTTTGTCAGGACCAGGCTAGCTAGGACTAGCTGCTGGCCTGCTCCCTGACTAACTTCACAGCTAGTATAGCCTGATCTATAGATTATATGGATTACTTGATCACGTTGTGGTTTGACAGGTTCTTGTCCCAAGATCAGGCCCAACTATTGTTCAAATTATTATACAGTTGGGAATCCTGATGTGCGCAGTTACAACACTCACTCTAGGAACTCTTATATAAGCATCTGACGAAGTGGGATTTTCTCCCACGAAAGCTCATGCGATAAATAAATCTGTTAGTCTTTAAAGTGCCACAGGACTCTGTTGTCATAATTACAAATAGTTTATTAATACATTTAGCACAGTCACAAAGACCCCTACTCAGTAAGGGAGATAGTGATACCATAGAATGTACATCTGTACATCCATATAATCACACCATCCATTGTAGAACAACCTGGAACATTAGTCATCTTCCTCATCACCATCACCTTCCCCTTCATCATCACCCTGCCACATTTCTTTCTCCTAAAGCCCAAGACTGGGATATGACTTATATGGCATGAAACACTGACGCTACTATGTTTGATACATATTCAGTAGGGGATTTTTCCTTTTTCCTTATTTGCATTTTGTCACCTCACTAATATTGGCGTGTTCTCCTATAGGCTAGTATATCTGAGGGTATAGCTCATGTACCTATTAGGTATGCCAATTTGTTGCCCTGACATGCTCATGTTTGGATCATGCACCTCTGACTTGAAATTCTTAAACACTCTATTTTCAACTCCCCTGTACTTGGGTTTTCCTTTGGGCCACTTATCTGTTCAAAGTTCACAGGTCTCAAGCCAGATGCTAACTTGCTGAATCTAATGTCTGACAGGATGCATCCTGTAGGTTCCTTGCGTTGCTGCTGAATAGAATGGAAAGCAGTGAATCTAATAAAGGCAAGCTAGCCCTGTGGCTACACTAGTTCAGCTACACTGCCCTGGAACTAATGAAGGATCCCAACAGCTGATTGGATGCTGGTTAACAGCCCTGTTTATATGCTTGATACCCACAGCAGATCAGTGGCTGCTCAATGTGTATCATGTCTAGCTGTTCATCTGCTCCTGCTTCTATCCCTTGGTGCAGTCCCGTGCCAGTACATGCTCCTGCCCTGTCTCTGTCTTGCTCCACTCTTGTTTCTGAACCTCCTCCTGCTCTGCCTGCTCTATCTCTGACTTCTGTTTCCCCTCTGATTTCTGGCTTTGATACTCAGCCCTGCCTTTGGCTTATGACTCTCAGTTATTCTACAGCTCTAGCTTTTGGCTTCTGTCCCTGGAGTTTGACTCTTGGCTAATTTGTGGATTCTGTCCCCCATACCCAGCTCTAACCAAGAGGCTGGACTCTCATTTCAACCATTAGACCTGACTGCTCACTGCTTGATTGGTCACAGTTTAAAGGCACCTAAGGGAGTTAGATATCTTTGAAAATCACCCGCATAATACCTCCCTAGTTGCAGAGTGATTTGAGATCCTTGGGTGATTGATTGTAGACATTGAGAATTATCATTGTTTTTCAGTGCACTAAAGAAGTTGGACCTGGATGACTAACATGAGGCTCCTAATTTCTGATTTAGGCACCTTATATTTTAATTAGCCTGATTTTCAGCAGCACTGAGCACCCACAGAAGTCAGCGGGAGCTACAGGTACTCAGCCCTTTGGCACTTTTGTTCATGTATTGATTTACAAGCTTAACTTTATGCATATCTGTGTGTACACTTTGACTTGGGTTTGGGGATAGTATCTATCTTTATAAGGCCTTAAAGGCTGTGTACAACTTCCACATGAATATGTTGGCATTTGTGATAGCATGTATTTCATAGATGCTGAGGCCAGAAGAAACAACTAGTTCATCTAGTCTGACCTCTTATATAACACAGGCCATTAAATTTCACTAGATACCAGCATTTCTGATTAATATTCCCAGAGGAGTCTTCTTTGTTTTCCTGGAATCACTTTGCATCTCTGGTTATTATTTAAAAAGGATGCTTTGTCACTCTAAATTGTCATCATCCTCAGCCCTGATGGCAGAAACTAGCTAGTTAACTGGGACCATTTAAAGATGCAACTGGGTTATAAATATGTCTTTTTGAGAGGTTTGCTATTGATAAAAGGGTTGAGTTTTCTGGAGATGGATGGGACTGAAGAAATCACAGTGAAGAAACAAAAGGAGAGAGTAAATGAGGGAGAGTATCTACTCACAGACTCACTGGGTGCATCTACACTTGTAAATTAAGTCGACTTAAGCTTGCTTAAGTCGACTTAATTTACCCCGCGTCTACACTACAGTTTCCTTAAGTCAACTTAAGCAGCTTGCTTAAGTTGACTTAAGGAAAATAAAGTCGACATAATGAAAATTAAGTCGACTTTATTAAACCTCATTTTAATTCGATTTAGGGCTTAAGTTGACTTTTTAAAGTCGACTTAAGCCAGTGTAGACCTGGAGTAGCCCTAAGTCGACTTAGGGCTACTCCAGGACTCCCTCACTGCCCTCCCTGATGGGGGGGGCAAAGAGGGAACCTGTCATGCTCCCCCAAAGGGCAGGGCAGAGCCCTGCCCACCCTGCCCCTATGCCCTGCCAGGGTCCCAGGTTACTCAGGTACAATGGGGCAAAGGCTGAGCCCCCTGGCACTGGGTAAGGGGCGCCCCCTTCCCCCATGGACCTGCTGTAGGTCCCCCTAGCCCTTAGAAGTCAACCTAGGCATCCAGTGTGGACACTCTAGGTCGACTTCGTAAGTTCTCCCCTAAGTCGACTTTAAATTTAGGTGTAGATTTATTTAAGTCGACTTAGCTAAAATTGACCTAAATTTACAAGTGTAGACATAGCCACCGTGAATTCTCTGTAAAAGCATCAGCAACAGTGTTAAAGTTAAAATTACAAGCTCTGATTTGTAACCCCTTTGAGTTTTTTTCCTCCCGTTCATAGAAATGATGTTGAAGCTAGCTCTGTGCTTCATCTGCACTCCTATATAATCTTTTTTTTTCTTTTGAGCTATTTAACATGAAGTTTTATTGAGATGAAATTAATGGGATATTAGTCTTTAGTTCATGGGATTAATTTGGTAGATTTTTGTTATCCAAAATAGGGGCCATTGAATTTTGCTCATCCAGTCACTTTTGATTTGTTCATATGCTATGTGTCTTTAACAATTACACATACCAGCTTTAGAGTTAATTTAAACAAGTTGGATCTGATACTGTCCTCCTCCCTGAACTAATGTGGTGGTGGTATAATTTCACTGATGTCTACTGATGACCTATGGACTCTGCAAGTTTGAAGAGATCTCATGATCACTGGATTATGATCAGAGTTTTTGTATGTGTGTATATAGGTTCAAGTTGTGTTTTGCTTACACCAATTTTGTCCTTGGATAAATCCATTAATTTGATCAAATTTACTCCTGATGTGCGTCATTGTACATGACCCAGATATCATGTGTGGTGCTGATGTGACAAAATGCAGAACCCATGTACCAAACTGTATTTATCATGCATTTTGGACATATGCCGTGCACTCTGCCACTCTGACTCCAATAAAACTTCTACTAATGAGTTGTGGTTTACTACTACAAAACCTTTCCTGTGCATTCATGCTCCCTTTGTATTAACTTTCTGTGCATATGCTGTCATGCACATCTACTGTCAGGACTGTTTACTAAAATAGCAAATTTTAAGCAAATATTGCTGAGCATTCAAAAATATTGATTTTTATTCATGCATATTTGCACCAGAAATCTGATTCTAGCGGTTACACTCTGCCTATTAAAGAGCCAAAATATACTGTGCAATCTGTCTTCAATCAAAATAGCTCTAATTATGAATACTCAATGCTCACAACAAATTGCTACCAAATGATCTACAGACCAAAAGATTATTCGAAGAAATAATTCTGCAAATAAACAAACACACTTGTTCGGAAAGAAAACTATTTTGTTTACAGATAATTTGCAAACCAAAAATTTATCTTTTTATTTTTTTAAAGATTTTATCCTCTCTCTTTTCATTGTAGCATTTGAGCACTTTTTCATTTAAAATCTTAGCAAGAGCAAAATTCCTGGTAGACAGGAAGTCTCTAGCCCTTCCCTCTTTTGGGAGTTAGAATTCTGGTTCAGGTAAAGAATTTTTCAGGCTGGTAGAGATTTACACATTATAAGAGGGTATCAATGTTGTGAAGGCCATTATTACACCAGAAAGGTTTTTTTGTTTGTTTGCTTGAATGGAAAATTTTGTAGTGTTTTCCAAAGACAATTAGACTCTGCATTCACCTCTTCTCCTCTGGAAGTCTATTACATAGCTGGATTCCCCTCACCTTTAGAATGCTTTGTCCTTAGCTCTTACATGCTTCTTCCTGGGTTTTGTGATCAACCTTGTCCCAGTGGAGTGGAGCGGTTAAGTGGTTCATATATAAAACATTAATCTTTTATGTAACTGTAGCTTGATCCATTAATTGCTTAGAAAATTAGGACCACAGCCTTAAACTAGCATCAGTGGGGGATTTGTGCTTAAGGTGTCATAGTCTCAAAATATCCTAAGCCTCATAGAAGCCAGGCAGATGCGTTCTGTGTCACTTGGAAGCTGTGCTTTATCTTCTCATTCAGAGTTGACATTTCAAAAAAAACCTCACAAAAATATATTTCTTCCTGACAAAAATGAAGAAAAATAAAAGTTGTAGAACCAATAGATAGTGGAGTAGGCTGATGTGTTAGGAGCAAAAGGTTTTATTATTTTATTTAGAAAATGTATGTTTTTGAGACATGAGAACTTTTGCAACACAGAATCAATCTTAAAAGTTCCAAAGTTTTTAATAGGAAAACATGTTAAAGATGTTTTGCTCTTAGGTCAGTTGCAAAAAGTGGTTAGTGCTCCTTGTTCCCATTTTTTGATTTGGATTGGTTGATTCTGCTGCCAGTTCTCACAATTTTATTGCAAGTCTTGTGTGTTTGGTGTATTTCCTTTAGTAAGTCTCACTGGCTATGTCTACACTTGGTAATTTAAGTCGACTTTAACTAAGTTGACTTAGTGTGTCCACACTTAAAAATAAAGTCGACTTAAAGGGGAACTTAAAAAGTCAACCTAGAGCGTCCACACTGGATGCCTACTTCGACTTCTAGGGATTTAGGGGGACCTAGGGCAGGTCCACAGGGGCAAGGGGGCACCCCTTGCCCAATGCCAGGGGGCTCAGCCTTTGCCCCATTATACCTAGATACAATGGGGCAAAGGGGGACAGGGACCCTGTCAGGGCATAGGGGCAGGCTGGGCAGGGCTCTGCCCTGCCAGGTGGGGGAGCATGCCAGGCTCCCCCTGTGCCCTCCCCTAGCAGGGAGGGCTTGGTGTAGCCCTGGGGTAGCCCTAAGGCGACTTAGGGCTACCCCACGTCTCCACTGGCTTAAGTCGACTCTAGGGAGTCGACTTAAGCCTTAGGTCTACTAGGAAGGTGGTTTTATAAAGTCGACTTAATTTTAATTAAGTCAACTTTATTTTCCCTAAGTCGACTTAAGCAGCTTGCTTAAGTTGACTTAAGGAAACTGTAGTGTAGATGCTGGGTAAATTAAGTCGATTTAAGCAATCTTAAGTCGACTTAATTTACCAGTGTAGATGCAGCCACTGATTCCTGTGATTAGCTGTTATTTAAAAACAAAGAATAAGCTGCTAGCTCTTGTGGTTTCAGAAGAGCACCTGCCAATGTGATCACCATCAAAACCTAGAGGTTCAGAGACCAAAAGCTAATAAAAAGAATCCAAAATGTATTATTTCTATGGGCTTGTCTGTACTAAAAATTATGCATCAATCCCAATGGATCGATGCAGCAGGATCAACTGAGCGGCCAGTGTAGACCTGCTTAATCAATCTCAGAAATACTCTCCCGTTGACTCAGTGCCTCCACCCCTCCAAGTGGAGTAACACTGCATCAAAGGGGGAGCATTGCCGGTCGATGTAGCCGAGTGAAGACAGCGCGGTAAGTCAAAATAACTAAGTCAACAGCAGATATGCATTCTGTGGCATGCAGATTACATCTCTCCTATTGACTTAGCCCCGGAGTGTAGACTAGGGCTAAGAATCTTATGATTTTTGATGACCTGACTCAGGATATTTCAATGATTGTGGTTGGCACAACAATATCATTCACACAGTGTGGTTCCTGGCATTCTGATTAGCTGAACCTATGTCCTATAGTCAAAGGGTTAGCAGAAACCATTTTGACTCACTTTTTCCCTCTGCACTGACTTGTATTATTTTGGGCAAGGAACTTAGCTTCTCTTTGGCACTGGTCTTCAATTGTGATCCATATGAGTGGACTGCTATGCCTACACAGAATCCTGTTGGCTTTGAAAATAGAAAAGGATTCCAACTACCCACTGTACTTAACTAATGGGTACAGCAGCCAAATAGATTTTCCATTGGTTTGATTTAGTCTAAGTGTTCTTCTGGGCTGAACTTTCCAGACAGATTTCCCTGCATTAAGTGCATATGAACTTGGGCTGATGTAATATCAACTAGCTAGTTAGCAGAGATAATTAGTAAGGATGTCAAGTTAGAGCTGGCCATTGTGAATAGTAACAATGGGACATTTCTGCAATCATTTCTAACTCTTAATGTTTATAGATAAATGCTTTCATTGCACAGTCACTCTGGGTAAATGGGCTGTTGAGAGGGTGATAGAGGAAGGCACCTAGAGGAAGACACTAAGAACCTGATCCAAAGCTTGTTGAGGTGCATATATTGTGTATCCACTAGGGATGAAAAAATTAGTTTAATTCTAAAAATAGAACATTTAAATGGTTAATGCTGTAAGGGGTGATGCTGGGCTGGGCTCCTCACTGCCAAGTGAGAGCTCATAGACTCATAGACTCTGTGGTCAAAAAGGAGCAGTATGATCATCTAGTCTGACCTCTTGCACAATGCAGGCCACAGAACCTCACCCACCCACTCCAGCAATAAGCCTCTAACCTATGACTAAGTAATTAAAGTCCTTACGTTCATTAGGAACTGGGGAAACTTTTGGGATGGGGGGAGCCTATACAGGAGGGATGGGCTCCACCTAAACCAAAAGGGAACCAGACTGCTGGCGCTAAACATTAAAAAGGTTGTAGAGCAGTTTTTAAACTAGAGGATGGGGGAAAGCCGACTGCTGCAGAGGAGCAGGTGGATCGGACACAGACTTCTCTTAAGGGAGAGTCTGATGAGAGGGAATCTCCAGGTTATAGTTATAGTTATAGTCAGGAACAGAGGACAGAAAAGGATGGTGAGGGGGCCGGATCCGATGATAAACAGCCACATGACAAAGAATCTGGCACATTAAAAAAGGGCAGACAAATAAACAGGGACAAGTTTTTAAAGTGCTTATACACAAATGCTAGAAGTCTACATAATAAAATGGGTGAACTAGAGTGCCTAGTGGTAAAGGAGAATATTGATATAATAGGCATCACAGAAACCTGGTGGACAGAGAGCAATCAGTGGGACACAATCATTCCGGGGTACAAAATATATCGGAAGGACAGAACAGGTCGTACGGGAGGAGGAGTGGCACTATACGTGAAAGAAAATGTAGATTCAAATGAAGTAAAAATCATAAGCGAATCCACTTGTTCCATAGAATCGCTATGGATAGAAATCTCATGCTTCCATGACAATATAACATTAGGGATCTACTATCGGCCACCTGACCAGGATAGTAAGAGCGATGATGAAATGCTAAGGGAAATTAGGGACGTTATCAAATTTAAAAACCCAATAATAGTGGGGGATTTCAACTATCCCCATATTGACTGGGAACATTTCACTTCAGGACATATTGCAGAGATAAAATTTCTCGATACTTTGAATGACTGCTTCATGGAGCAGCTGGTAAGGGAACCCACAAGGGGAGAGGCAACTCTAGATTTAATCCTGAGTGGAGCGCAGGAGCTGGTCCGAGAGGTAACTGTAGCAGGACCGCTTGGAACTAGTGACCATAATACAATAGCATTCACCATCCCTGTGGGGGGAAGAACACCTCAACAGCCCAACACTGTGGCATTTAATTTCAAAAGGGGGAACTATACAAAAATGAGGGGGATAGTTAAACAAAAGCTAAAAGGTAGAGTGACTAAAGTGAAATCTCTGAAAACTGCATGGGCGCTTTTTAAAGACACCATAATAGAGGCCCAACTTCACTGTATACCCCAAATTAAGAAACACTGTAAAAAAACCAAAAAAGAGCCACCATGGCTCACCAACCATGTAAAAGAAGCACTGAGAGGTAAAAAGACTTCCTTTAAAAAGTGGAAGTCAAATCCTAGTGAGGCAAACAGAAAGGTGCACAAACAGTGCCAGCTTAAGTGCAAGAGTGTAATAAGAAGAGCCAAAGAGGAGTTTGAAGAACGGCTAGCCAAAAACTCCAAAGGTAATAACAAATTGTTTTTTAAGTATATCAGAAGCAGGAAGCCTGCCAAACAACCAGTCGGGCCCCTTGATGATGATAATACAAAAGGAGCGCTTAAAGATGATAGAGTCATTGCAGAGAAACTAAATGGATTCTTTGCTTCGGTTTTTACGGCTGAAGATGTTAGTGAGATTCCCAAACCTGAGCCGGCTTTTGTAGGTGACAGATCTGAGGAACTGTCACAGATTGAAGTGTCACTAGAGGAAGTTTTGGAATTAATTGATAAACTCAACATTAACAAGTCACCGGGACCAGATGGCATTCACCCAAGAGTTCTGAAAGAACTCAAATGTGAAGTCGCGGAACTGTTGACTAAGATTTGTAACCTGTCCCTTAAAATGGCTTCGGTACCCAAAGACTGGAAGTCGGCTAATGTAACGCCAATATTTAAAAAGGGCCCTAGAGGGGATCCCAGCAATTACAGACCGGTAAGTCTAACGTCGGTACCGGGCAAATTAGTTGAAACAATAGTTAAGAATAAAATTGTCAGTCACATAGAAAAACATAAACTGTTGAGCAATAGCCAACATGGTTTCTGTAAGGGGAAATCGTGTCTTACTAATCTATTAGAGTTCTTTGAAGGGGTTAACAAACATGTGGACAGGGGGGATCCAGTGGACATAGTGTACTTAGATTTCCAGAAAGCATTTGACAAGGTCCCTCACCAAAGTCTGTTACGTAAGTTAAGTTGTCATGGGATAAAAGGGAAGGTCCTTTCATGGATTGAGAACTGGTTAAAAGACAGGGAACAAAGGGTAGGAGTAAATGGTAAATTCTCAGATTGGAAAAGGGTAGCTAGTGGTGTTCCCCAAGGGTCGGTCCTAGGACCAGTCCTATTCAATTTATTCATAAATGATCTGGAGAAAGGGGTAAACAGTGAGGTAGCTAAGTTTGCACACGATACTAAACTACTCAAGATAGTCAAGACCAAAGCAGATTGTGAAGAACTTCAAAAAGATCTCACAAAACTAAGTGATTGGGCA
>ML685818.1:11811500-11854340 GCA_007922175.1 Pelusios castaneus | reverse complement strand
TCCACATTAAATTTCATTTGCCATTTGGTTGCCCAATCACTTAGTTTCGTGAGATCTTTTTGAAGTTCTTCACAATCTGCTTTGGACTTGACTATTTATCACATGAGCTTTCGTGGGAGAAAAAAATCCTACTTCGTCAGATGCAGCTCCCATTCTGTAAGTTTCCCATCTTCAAAGGGTCTGATGAAGTGGGATTTTCTCCCATGAAAGCTCATGCAATAAATAAATCTGTTAGTCTTTAAAAGTGCCACAGGACTCTGTTTGTTTTCCTGCAATAGACTAACATGGCTACCCCTTTGGAACTCTCTTTTAAAGATATAATTTCCCCATTCCCCACATTTTTTTCCACAAGTAGACTATATTTATACAAAGTTGATCAAGGGTTGATCCTTACACCAGCAGTAGAGACACCAAAATACAGATCATGCCACACTTCCAGTTACTTTTACAGAAAGTTCTCACCTAAGGCAGCAAGGAACACTAGAGATTGAACACTGCTTCACTTAAAGAACGTCACCCCACAAAATATTGAGAAAATTGATACAGGCTATTTGTGGTGTCAAATATTATCTGTGGCAGGAATGCTCACTTGTTCAGAGAGATATCAAAAGAATTTATTAGTAGGGGTATAATCTGATATGCTTCTGGAAAAAAGAAAAGAAGTAGTCAAAACCCTTTAGATCTTAAGGACAAGGTAAGAGATCTTGAGGCAAAACTTAAGCATCATTTTGGACTATAGGATAAATATGAGGTAGATGCTGCAAGGTAGTCATTTAATGCTCTGATAGAAGAAATGTCTCAACATTCAATATGTTCAGCTATACATAATTGTTTTTCCCCCTACAATATTATAAACCAAGGATTGTTAGCAATATAAGGGCTATACTCTATCTACATCAATCTCTGCTGTAAAGATTGTGAAAGGAGAATTCTGCTGTCTTTGAGTTTTGTGTATAAAAACACATTATATAGCTATAGTTCTATAAATCGGAGCTATTTAAAAGCTCTACCCTAGTGAAGGAATGTTTGCATTGTATTTCCATTCTGACACTACAACTTCCATTTACAAGTACTTTTCAGATTTGGCCTAGCACAAACTTCCTCAGTTGCACCCAGATTATTCCACTTTCCACTTGAGATGCTATGATCTTTTGTCCTCTGGTAATTTCACTTTAGAGAGGTGGGAGAAAGCTAAGGGAGCCTCTTTTTACCTTGCTCTTTGCTTTTGGTGTAGAAACCGTATCCTAGCCCACCCACCATTCTGTTTCCATTCTGGGTATCCACTAGGGGTAGAATCCCTTCACAGTTGTTTAGGTGGTAGTGTTTGTCTCTTCCTCACCCAAGCCCACATTGCTTCTTACAGAACCAGGAAATCTCTTTGCTATTTAGCTGTATTTGTTCCCTTTCTGAGGTCTGGATTGCATTCCTGGCACATTGAGCCTTTGGTTAATGAAATCAAACTATTTATGGAGATGGCTCCATCTCTTTCTGTACTGACCAGGTGAAACCTAATTAAAATGATGATATTGGCTGCAATTACTATATATGTTAATTAACAGCTGACAGAACTAGGAGCAATGGTCTCAAGTTGCAGTGGGGGAGCTCTAGGTTGGATATTAAAAGAAACTTTTTTACTAGGAGGGTGGTGAAGCACTGGAGTGAGTTATCTAGGGAGGTAGAGGATACTCCATTCTTAAAGGTTTTTAAGGTGTGCCTTGACAAAGCTCTGGCTGGGATGATTTAGTTGGAATTGGCCCTGCTCTGAGCAGGGGATTGGACTAGATGACTAGATGAGATCCCTACCAACCCTAATCTTCCGTGATTCCATGATATGCTCTCTCTGAGGGAGGCATCTTACTTGATGGGTATGTTCTCACTTTAGTTAGTGTGTCAGACATCCATGCATGCACCTATCAGATCGAAGAGGTGGCCTTGGATTTCCTTATATCACATTCTACATATCTGCTTCCTTTTAGATGATGTTTGAATGAGATGAGAAAGCATATACATGCATCACATTGGCTTCTACAAGGTTGTATATTCAATCACCGATCTTGCCAAATACCTAAAATCCTTGAACACATCAACTCAAATCCTTTTATTCAGTAGCTTGTAGACTCATAGGTCAGAAGGGACCAGTATGATCATCTAGTCTGACCTCCTGCACAATGCAGGCCATAAAACCTCATCCACATACTCCTGCAATAAACTGCTACCCTATGACGTAGTTATTAAAGTCTTCATAGCATGATTTAAAGACTTTAAGATACAAAGAATCCACCAGCAAGTGAGCCATTCCCCATGCTGTAGAGGAAGGCAAAAAATCCACAGAGCCCTAGCCAATCTGCCCTGGGGAAAAATTGCTTCCCAACCCCAAATATGGCAATCAGCTAGACGCTGAGCATGTGGGTAAGTCTCACCAGCCAGTCACCCAAGAAAGAATTCTCTGTAATAACTCAGGCTATGTCTACACTTGAAAAGTTAAGTCAACTTTATAAAGTCGATGTAATGAGGTCGAAGTCCACAGAAATGGACTTAACTTTTCAAGTGTAGATGTGGCCCCTTTTCGACCTTAATAAGTTGACTTAACGTTTTAAGTCAACTTAAAAAGGTCCACCTAGGCACTACTCTGCATCTCCACTGGCTTAAGTCGACTTAATAAAGTTGACTTAAGCACTAGTTTGAATTAAAATGAGGTGTTATTAATTTGAGCTAACTTTTCTTTAATTCAACTTAAGGAGCAACTTAAGTCAAATTAAGGAAAGTTCAGTGTAGACGTGGAGTAAATTAAGTCAACTTAAACCTCCTTAAGTCAACTTAATTTGTAAGTGTAGATGCACCCTCAGAGAACTCACCCCAGCTACTCTCCCTTTTTAGGCTCCTGGCATATCCACCACCAGAGAAACGCGAGTCTTTAACCTTCTCACCATAGTAGACTAACTATAATAATTACTACCATCCTTTAGCCTGGCTAAGCCCATTTTCATGTTATATCTGTGGACTGAAAGCGAGAAAAAATCAGGAGATACTGAACAAAAGGACAATTATAAATACAGAAAAATATTGTATGAATGGTCTTAAAATGTCTAAAGGAATAGAAATACAGAGCATACATGATATAATAGCTGCTAGGTTGTATATCAGATCTGTTTTCTCCATCTGTTTCATACTAGACCTAATCCAATACCTTGGATATGCAAAGGAGATGGATGACTATCTGGCCACAGTTTGATTATTCCATATCTCCCATTCCTAATACTGCAGAGTATCCCCCTTAACTTCAAAGTGGTTTCCCAAACAAGAAAGGGTGTGAGGAGATTGGTATATTGTGATATACGTTTCTCTCCATGTCTCCTATTGAAATTGTTCCAATTTAATTGAATAATCAAATATAATTTTCTCTCTTTTTACAGAGATCTATATTGTGAAAATACCTGACTAAATGCTCCTCAACTAGAGATGGGGAAGATTTCTAAGGTATGGAGACCAGCCCTGAACTCTCTTCCAGACTGACCAAAACAAAATTCCTGGGTCTGGTGCAGACAAACTGTTGTGGGAGCTTTCCTATAAAATACTGGCCTTGGGTTTTGTGACGGGATGCACATCTGTGCAGCCCTTGGGCGTGACCTGTATAATCTGTCTGTTCAGTTTTGCAGTGTAATTGTGTTATTTGATGACAATTACGCTATACCAGGTTCCTCTGTGAATGCTCAGAACATGTGCCACGTGATTACCAGGGTGCCATGTTCCCTGCTGCGACATGCATGTATAGATGTGAAGCATGTTACAGGGTTCAGACTCTCAGGGCTGTCTCTAGCACAATGGCTGAAGATTTACACATCAAAGGGAATGCTAATGCCCTCCCCTGCTCAGGTAGGAGTGAAAAGAATCTCACGACAGGACAGTGAGGGGGAGGGGCTGTCAGCAGTTTGTAAAAACAAAGACAGAGACTGTGAGGGAGGAGAAGCTGCAGGCTTTCAGCCTGAGAAGACACCATCCTGCAACCAACTTCAAGCAAGATCGGGGCCCTGCCTGGGAACAGGCAGAGAATGGCTGCAAGACATCAGACAGCCAAACACCATGTGCATAATCTTGGACTCTGAGGTTAGTTTAGGTGAAGATGTTAGAGTAGTATGCGGTTTATACCTTTTATTTGATAGTGGTCACTCCTGACTCATTTGTAACATGTTGCTGCCTTGATTGGCCATATTCTCACTTGAAATCAAACTCTGATCAATAAACTAGTAGTTGTTTTACCTAAAGCTGTGTGGTCATTAGAGGGTGTGGATGTGGGAGGCTGGGCACAATCCACTTCTTTGTTAAGTGGACGAACTGGAGACTAAGGTGATTGGGAGTGGGTCCCAATCCCTGAAAGGCAGTGGCTCCCAGTGTAGTGTCTGGGGCTGGGTGTGCTTGCTTGGGGACCAACGCCTGTGTGGCTAGTGGACTTACACCCACTGCCTGGGACCAATTACACGCTGGTGGCTGGTGTGGACTGACTCAGGAGTGAGCGGTCACCCAGCAGAGCGGAGGGAATTGGGGTTCAGGAGTGGGGTTCAAGCGGTCATAGCAGCACACCAGACTGGATTTGGGGAGCAGCCTGTCACAGGTTTCTTTTCTGTTCTTTGAGGAGTGAGTGTTGAAAGTGGTAACTTAAAGGCTATGTCTGCACTTAAGGAAGCTTAATTCGAACTAACTTAAACCTTGGCCACACTAGGCTTTCATTAGTTCGAATTAAGGGCTTAGAATCATAGAATAATAGGGATGGAAGGGACCTCATGAGGTCATCTAGTCCAACCCCCTGCTAAAAAGCAGGACCACTCCCACTAAATCACCCCAGCCAGGGTTTTGTCTAACCAGGCCTTAAAAATCTCCAAAGATGGAGATTCTACCACTTCCCTAGGTAACCCATTCCAATGCTTCACCACCCTCCTAGGGAGAAAGTTTTTCCTAATATCCAACCTCGACCTCCCCAGCTGTAATTTGAAACCATTGCTCCTTGTTCTGTCCTCTGTTACCATTGAGAACAGCCTAGCTCCCTCCTCTTTGGAGCACCCCTTCAAGTAGTTGAAAGTTGCTATCAAATCTCCCCAGTCTTCTCTTCTGTAGACTAAATAAGTCTAGCTCCTTCAGTCTCTCCTCATATGTTATGTGCCCCAGCCCCCTAATCATTTTTGTTGCCCTCCACTGGACTCTTTCTAATTTGTCCACATCCTTTCTGTAGTGGGGAGCCCAAAACTGGACACAGTATTCCAGATGCGGCCTGACCAGTGTCGAATAGAGGGGAATTATCACATCCCTCGATCTGCTGGCACCACTCCTACTGATGCAGCCTAATATGCCATTGGCCTTTTCAGGCACAAGAGCACACTGTTGGCTCATATTCATCTTCCCATCCACCATAACCCCCAGGTCCTTTTCTACAGCGCTGCTACTTAGCCGATCGGTCCCCAGCCTATTGCAATGCATGGGATTTTTCCATCCTAAGTGTAGGACTTTGCACCTGTCTTTGTTGAACCTCATGAGGTTTCTTTCGGCCCAGTGTTCCAATTTGTCCAAGTCTCCCTGGATCTTGACCCTACCCTCCAGAGTATCTACTATTCCCCCCAGCTTAGTGTCATCCACGAACTTACTAAGCACGCAGTCTATTCCATCATCAAGATCATTAATGAAGATGTTGAACAGAACTGGTCCCAGAACCGACCCCTGGGGCACTCCACTTGTTAGCGGTTGCCAACTAGACATCGAGCCATTGATTCCTACCCACTGAGCCGATTGATCTAGCCAGTTTTCTATCCTTAATTCAAACTAATAAATTTGATTATACCTTTCAAACTAACCCTTAATTCAAATTAGTTAGTTCGAATTAAGTCAATGTGGCCATATTAGTTCGAACTAACTGCTTAGTTCGAACTAACCGGCACATTGAGCTTAGTGCAACTGACGAAGTCGAACTAAGCAAGTGCCATGTTTAGTTCGATCTAAAATTCCAGTGGGGCCATGATAGTTCGAATTAAGTTAATTCAAACTAACTAAAATTAGTTCGAATTGGTTTGTTTGAATTAACTAATTCGAACTAATATTGGTAAGTGTAGACATAGCGAAAGAGTCTATTCCTTATATATATCTAATGGCATAAAAAGTAGGTATGCTCAAGACTGGAGAGTTTGGAGAGTTTGCTGCTGTTTTAGGTTAGATTCCAAGTATTTAGTCTTATTACAAGGTGCTATACCTCTGTTTTATATGCTGCTTAAATGTTTTGGATCAGGAGATTTGTTATTTTTTATAGCTTGGACAGCCTTCAACATCTCAGCTCATGTGAGTGCATTGGTAAGTGTGATGAAGTAGGGAGTTTGCGGGTGTTTTCCAGTGACTCAAAAGAGACAATAGATGGATGATTAAGTAATTCACTGAAGTGTGCATGCCACCGTTGGTGGATGGCAGTGTGATCCATGAGAAATTCACCATCATCACTTGGTGGTTTCAAGGCAGATTCAGTAGACATCTTTGCCTACGCCGCTTTGATCATAACACAGAAGCCTTCTGAGTCATATTTTTCAGCAAGTACCTTCAGTTCATTCACTTTATGGTCAAACCACATGTTTTACATTTGGTGAAGCATCCTGCAAGGTACTCTATTTCTATTTTTTTTTTTTAAATTTTTTTGGATTCAGACAGTAGGTCTACTAAGAGCACACCATGCATTTGACATTTGGCATCAGGAAGATTCAATGTTTCAGGATTGTTATCATTGAACCAATCTTCATGATGCCATTTCATATATCTAATGCAGTTCACAACAATATCATAGATTGAAACATCAGGGATAATGAAGGCATTACTTGGAAGAGTTTCCAAAACAGTAGTTAGCGGTGTTGATAATTGTTCATTGATTGACAGATCTTTCAGCCAGGCAGCATTCAGATGCTAAACTGACCGGTTTCTATGCATTTTTAACTAAATAAAAAGGGAAAACTTTGACTGAACAAGACTGGTCAACCCAGCAATCAGCTCTGCATAGTATCGGCTATGTGCATATCTTGTACGTCCTGCTGTTGGACCAACATGCAGTCTATCAAATGCCAGTGATGTGAGCAAGGATCTTTTGTATTTTTCAGGAAGCTGGAAGACACTAATTGGTGTCTGAGACATCAACAGCAAAATAAGACATTACTGTTCATCTTGCTGATGCCATGTTTGTCAAATATGTCAGGTTAAGTAGAATCATAACCATCAGCACAAGCATTAAAGTTGCCCAGATAATCAACTTCGTATCATGGAGAGTAAATTGGATCATATAGTTTTATTCAGGGTAAAATTTCTTTTTCCCCTCATCATGGTTAGTTACCACTGGTGCATAAGCACTGGTCAGTGAACCATAACATCCATCTCTCAGGCACAGTGTGTCTACTGTGACTTTCCCCTCCTGTGATCTGCACTGGGGTGCAGCTCTGTCACCCAATTATCCAGTCTGGGCCCCAACTTACCCCACCTTGTTGTGTGAATCCCCACTCCTGGGTCAGCTCAGGTCCACCCTCCTAACCAGGGGAAGAGCATTTTCATTTTCACTAGCTGCTTATAGAAACATCCCCAGTCCCAGATGCAACCTTGGAACTACAATCTTTGTAGGGTTCAGTACTCCCCATGTACCCTGCAAGCTCATTTACACTTGTCCATCAGTTTATCAAAGAAATTGATATGCACCAGCTTTCATTTTCCGTGAGGCTTCAGCCCACACTCTCATTCTACATTGCACTGCTGTAGATAAAACAAACATAAGTTTATTAGCTACAATACGATTTTAAGTTATTACAAGTCAAAATATTATAAAATGAAATGACTATTCAGTCAAGGAGTTAATCACAATCAAATGAAAAAAAACTGCTTTCTAAACTAAGGCCACTGTTTCAATCTACTCTCAGTTTACCATGCAGGTTGGCTGTAATGTGTTTGCATCTAGACTCTTCCTGCCTTGTCGGTAGGTATCAGTCCTTAGTGTTGCATAGAAGATACTTTCCAGGGAGAGTGCCTCAGACAATGGTGTCTCTTTCTTTCAGCAAGTTTCCTCGACTCCCCTCCACTGGAGTCAGGGAATCTTCGATGTCTTGCAATGGGTGTCATCACTCCCTCTTGAGTCAAGGTACTTAGGCTAGAACATTGTTCTACACTGGACTCTCTAAGTCGACATTTTAAGTCGACTTAAAAAGGTCCACCTAGGCACTACTCTGCATCTCCACTGGCTTGTGCTAGTTCGATTTAAAACAAGGTGTTATTAATTCGAACTAACTTTTCCTTAATTTGACTTAAGGAGCAGCTTAAGTCGAATTAAGGAAAGCCCAGTGTAGACGCAGAGTAAATTAAGTCGACTTAAGCTTCCTTAAGTCAAATTAATTTGTAAGTGTAGATGCACCCATGGAAGATAAAGCCTTTGAAGAGTGGCTTCAGACCCAGGACCTTGGAAACAGTGGATCTTGACACTGGGTTTAGGTCTTAAGCCCCCCAAGCAGGTTCCCTATGTCACTTCTTACCCTCATTCCAGTCCCTCTGATGTCATCTTGGGGTTGGACATAGGCTCCATTTTATGTTCCTTCAGTTTCATCTCTGGAATCGTCTCCACTGGCAACAGTGAGTCATCTCCTTCAGTTTCCACAGTTGACTGTTCTCCTGTGGTACGGATAGGAAGCTCCATCCCAGCGGCTTTGAGTCCTGAGAGTTTTCTGGCAGAAGGCTGCTGCACCCAACCATTCTCCTATTCAGTCGGCCCAGACTGAGTTGCATTGCTCCCTTTTGAATGTGCCCTCACTGAAAGCATGCCCAGCAGGAGCAAGGGGTCATGGCCTCTTGTTCCAGAGCAGTTCATTAACCCTCACCTTTCTAGTGTAGCATTAGTATACTCTGTCACATGGTGGTTTTCAATCCCTTGACCTGAATGGTACTGCAGATGGCATCATTGCTGGCATGCAATCTGGTATTTGCAGAGCCTTGCTCTTGTGTGTGTCTTTTTATATGGTCCAGGGGCTCAGGACACCCTAAGTCCTTGGAACCTGGGCTTGAAGGTTTGCCTAACTTGGACAGGGTTCTGAAGGGATCCATTTTCTTTGGAGTGGAGTGGAACTCCTTACCTGAGGAGGTTGTGAAGGCTGGGACTATAACAATATTTAAAAGGGAACTGGATAAGTTCATGGTGGCTAAGTCCATAAATGGCTATTAGTCAGAAAGGGGTTAAGAATGGTGTCCCTAGCCTCTGTTTATCAGAGGATGGAGACGGATGGCAGGAGAGTGATCACTTGATCATTGCCTGTTAGGTTCACTCCCTCTGGGGCACCTGGGCACTGGCCACTGTCGGTAGACAGATACTGGGCTAGATGGACCTCTGGTCTGACCCAGTACGGCCTTTCTTATGTTCTTATGTTCTTATGAGCTTATGAGACTGTCCCCTGTCCTCATGAGGAAATCCTGATGAAGTGTCCCTGGCTTTGATCTTTCCCATGCCCTCATCAGACTTTGAAGACTCTGGCCATTACACAGAGCTGTTACCCTGGCCTGGGTTTGACTATGTCTTCATAGATTTCTCCAGGACATTGGATACATGAGTGGAATATATCACAGGTAAAATTTTTATATGTGTTTAAGTGATTAAGGAACATACATCCCATTCTCAAGAATGGCATTGGGCCAGATCCCCAAAGTAGGTATCTAATTCGCATTGAAATAAGTGGCAGATAGATACCTAAATACCTTTGAAGACCGTGACTGTAAGGGCCTAAATCACTGTAACCTCTGTAGTTGCACAGTGATGTATTGCTGTCCTCTTCAGGTAGGCTTTGACTTATCCTACTCTAGGGCATGGGAAAAATATCGAGCATCTGTTCAAAACCTTTTCCTTTTTTAAATGGCCACAGTGTTTTGTTCGCTGACTGTGGTAGGCAGGTGTCCAAGAAAAACATCATGTAACCATCTCAACAGACTCTGAATGTTTCTAGCTCGGCACTGCTTTTTGTTTTCAACTCTGTGGTATGAAAGCTATAACATTCAAATCCTTAACATTTTGTACACAAATCATCTTAGGAAATGGGAAGCACATCTTAAATTTCATGACTCTGACTCACACAGGCAACAGCTGTTTGAAGTTGGAGACTGTGAATTGAAACCCTAGACTTTTATTGCATGAAAATTACTTCTCTCATATAGTAGCTGCTTATGTAATACTAAGAGAGGAAATGAAGGGTTGAGGGAGAGGAGAAAGCTGCTAAAGGTGGTATAGGAATAGAAGGTGGTCTGTCAGGCTGCATTAGAAATCTCAAAATGGAATCCTTCCAATCTAGCCGTTGAAGACCTTTTTTATTTCCTGGGCAGAAAGGGAAGAGGGGGTTGCAACATTTTTGTAAGATCGTAGAGTCATAGAATCTTAGGGTTGGAAGGGACCTCATGAAATCATCTAGTTCAACCCCCTCCTAAAAGCAGGATCACTCCCACTAAATCATCCCAGCCAGGGTTTTGTCTAATCGGGCCTTAAATGTTTCCAAACATGGAGATTCTACCACCTCCCGAGGTAACCCATTCCAATGCTTCACCACCCTCTAGTGAGAAAGTTTTTCCTAATAGCCAACCTCGACCTCCACAGTCGCAACTTGAAACCATTGTTCATTGTTCTGTCCTCCGTTACTACTGAAAACAGCCTAGCTCCCTTCTCTTTGAAGCACCCCTTCAAGTAGTTGAAGGTTGCTATCAAATACTCTCTTAGTCTTCTCCTCTGTAGACTAAATAAGCCTAGTTCCTTCAGTCTCTCCTCATAAATCATGTGCACCAGCCTCCAATCATTTCCCCCCAGCTTGGTGTCATCCGCGAACCTACTGAGCGTGCAATCTATCCCATCATCCAGATCGTTAATGAAGATGTTGAACAGAACTGGCCCCAGGACTGACCCCTGGGGCACTCCACTCATTATTGGCTGCCAAGTAGACACTGAGCCGTTGATTCCTACTCGCTGCACCTGATGATCTAGACAATTTTCTATCCACCTTACGGTCCACTCATCCAACCCATACTTCCTTAACTAGCTGACAAGAATGCTGTGGAAACCATATCAAAAGCTTTGCTAAAGTTGAGGTATATCATGTCATCGGCTATTCCCGCATCCACAAATCAAGTTATCTCATCATAGAAGGGAATCAGGTTGGTCAGGCACAATTTACCCTTGGTGAATCCATGCTGACTGTTCCTGATCATTCTATTTTCCTACAAGTGTTTCAGAATGGATTCTTTGAGGACCTGCTCCATGATTTTTCCAGGGGTTGAGGTGAGGCTGATTGGTCTGTAGTTCCCCAGATTCTCCTTTTTCCCTTTCTTGAAGATAAGTACTATATTTGCCTTTTTCCAATCATCCAGGACTTCCCCCATTTGCCATGAGTTTTCAAAGATAATGGCCATCATCTGATTGACTTAATGGACCGTCATCATCATCTGATTGACCAAACTTAAAGTGAGTTAGGTGCTTACATTCCTCTAAGAATATGGACCTCAATGCCCAATTCATAGTTTCCTGCATCACCAGATCAGAAGTGTACTTATACAGCTACCTAGGGATTCCCATTGTACAAGGAGAATCTCTGGATCTTGCAGAGCTAGTATAAAGGCTCTGTGCTACCACCGCTCTTCCTGAGTCCCAGCATAGGGACAAGTGGAGAAGGGACAATAGACAGGGAAGCACCTATCATCTGTGGTCACTTGGGGATACCTTAGAGCAACCCTGAGGCTTACAGCACATATCAAACCAGAACCCAAGATTGGAGAAATATAAAGATGGTTTCACATTTTCACAGGTGCAGGGAACATACTTCAACAGAGAATGTAGATCCTGGTCTCTGCTATTTGTATGGTTTATGGCCTGTTTCTGCTCCCATAAAGTCAGTGGAAGTTTGGCCACTGACTTCAGTGAGAGCAGGAGTGATACACGGAGATGATAAGTTCTTTGGGGTAGGAAGAGAGTCTTTCTGTTTTGTACAGCATGGAGCATTCGTCACTTAAGGTAAGTGAGTGCAAGCAGAAGACATAAGTTCCAGGACCAGAAGGAAGGCAAATTGGGGAGACACGTGAGACACGAAGTGGAGACTGTGAGTAAAATACACAAATAGCCAAATGTCTTTCTGTAATCACATTGTCTGCTTTCACTGTGACCACTGGCCACAGCTCTCTCTTCAATAATCTGTTGACTTGACCTACGAACATGCTTGGAATGCTGAAATGCCAGCTTGGGATAATATATTTTGTAAATGGCACTGGAAATGTGCTGAAGCATTCAAAGCATTAACTGGCCAGTGAACTACTGTATCTGCTGATTCAGTGACAGCAAAGGTACACTGTGTTGCTTTCATCATAGACTTTATCGTTGTTTTATGGCTGTTTAACGTCCCTCCTCGGGGTGTTATTCATTGAGGAGTGCGTACGGACGAAGGTTCTTTGTCCACCGGGATTATAGCCCGGCCTTGATCTGATGGAAAGGAGGCGCTGACAGATACATCAGTAGTCAGGGGAACTAGAACTGAATAATAAAGAGTTAAACCGAGCCAACCAATAACCCAGGTGATCACCAAAGGAGTTAAGAACTGTTCCCGTAGGGGAAACAGAAAAAGAGGGAGGGGAGTGTCAGGAATTAACAGTACCATGGAAAATAGCAATAGAATCAAGAGAGTTATAATCATAAAGTGTTTATTGCAAATTATTATGAGTATAAGAATATTTCTTTTTTAATTGTTAGTGCACTCTTTTTCACTGTTAGATACTTGCAAGATTTAATGATTTACTGTTATGCTCCAATGCTGTTGTGCTGCAGCAGGACTTAAAGATAAAAGTAAATGCACATTATTAACTATTTAATTGCTAAAACTATTTTTATTACTCTGCACTTGCCCCTAGCATCAAAGGGGTGCCCCTAACTTCAAAGGGGACGGCAGGCTATCTACCTGTACTCCCAGGCTGGGGTGCTAAACTACGTGTTCTCTATCCTTATACTTATCCCCCGTACCCTCGGGGACCAGGGCGCTAACCTACTTCTGTCCTTACACCAGGACTCGGGGTACTAAGCTTTTCTTACTGTTTCAGTTACTTATATACCTGTTACTCATATACCTGTTACTTATATATCTGTAGTTACTTTTTAACCAGTGTTCACCGAGGCCTCTTGTGGTTTCTTAATACTCACCGAACTCCTGTCCAACGTGTCAGTTTTGCCACCCTCGGGGATCAGGTGCTGACCTTTCTTTGATGAGCTCGGGCCAACATGCCAGTCCAGTCAGCTTCAAGACCAGGATCTGACCTTTCTCTGGCTACAGATAGAGCCCATGCTTTGACTCTACCGTGCCCTTGGCTATGGACAGACCCCACTGGCTATCGTGACCGGAGTCATGGGGCATCTTGAATCTGTCCAGCTTGCCCGAAGGGGGTATTTGTGGGGCTGATATTTATAGAGCTTTAGCCCTCTGTGCCCCTCCTGTTTTTACAGAGGTTCCCACAGTCTTTGCCACATTGCCATCGATCATTTTAGTTAGCTGTCAGCCATTGATCATTTTAGTTAGCTGTCAGGGAGCTATCGGGAAGCTTATCAGGGAGCTATCAGGGAGTTCTCTTCCGAGGGGTGATTGCAACCTTGTTGGGTATTCGAGGCTTGTTAGTGTGCTCATTAGGGTGCTCGTTAGGGCTGCAGCTGCTCATTAGGGCTGCAGGTGCTCATTAGGTGACGTCTGAGTTCCTGGCATAGGTTCATGTGAGCTCTTATGCTAAGGCCTTTGAAAACTGGTTCAGGCTTGGGCCTATACTTGCTAACTACTACTCTTAAAACTAGTTACCCTTAATAATATAAATTCCCATTAACCTAACCCACTTTATACAGTTGTCTGGATGTCTGTGGGCAGAAGACCTCGGAGCTAAGACATGTTTCCTAAAGGTTATGATCTTAGATTGTTCATGTACGTAGGACTGAATGGGAGCATGGAGATCAAACTTCCAAAGCTACTTTTTTTAGGCCATAAAAATGGATGTGGGATAAGCATGAGGAACCTTGCACTGCTGCTGCGTATTGTTGATGATGAAGAAATCCACTGCAGTCTGTTAATGAGCACAAATGATTAATGAACGATCATGTGTAAACATATATATTGGTGACACATGTTAGCTTTTAATAGGACTATTAATAGAGCCCTAAATGAATCCTTCAGCACAGTGCAACATAGCCTTTCTGGTAGACTTTTGAGAGGAAGGAAGGTCTTCAGTATGGGGCAGTAGACTGAGCCTAGTGAGATCTAGGTTTGTTTTGCAGCTTTGCCAGAGACTTCCTGACTTTGGGCAAGTCATTTAATTTCTCTGTGTCTCAGCTCTTCATGTGCTAATCCTTAAGGTCTGCATAGACCTTAAGCTTTTCAGGTGCTGTTTCTTAGTATAAGTTTGAACAGCTACTTGCATAATAAGGCCCCAGTGCCAGTTGGAACTACCATATTTGCTATTTATATATGATTTCCAATATTAAACTGAGTCCTAATGGAAAACATAGAATATTGTTCAATTTTAGAAAGTACTCTGCGTTCCATGAGGGTTTGCCAGGCCAGCATTTAACTTCCCTTTTTCTCATGAAGTGGTAGCAGGTTATACTTGGTGCTACAACAAACTTGTTGTATTCAGCAATGCACTTGGACACATCTGATGTATTTTCAGGGTGAAGTGAGGAGTCATTAATTCCTGGTGGCTGGTGGTGATCAGTTTGTGCCATGAAACCTGAAGATGAATCCCTCTCATACCATTTAAGCTAGTTGGTGTAATGTCAGATCCTATTTGTTCAATATGTGTCTAATCCTTTTGAAAAATCTTTCCTTAACAGTCACAAGCAATTACATTACACTATTAATTACACAAATAAAATCCTAGATCATTGTTCTGCAAGATTTTTTTTTTTTTTGCTTCTGGTTATACCCTCCCACAAATCCTAATGTAACCTTAGGGTGGGCCAAAATTCATTCAGTTGCCCTTCTCCAGTGCCCCACAGAAATCAATCCCAACCCCTGCATGGGGAAAGCAGCTGGAGACCCAGGATCCAGTCTGTACAGGACTCACAGCGAAGCTTGCTCAGAGCTACACTCACACATTAAAATACTACTAAAAACAAACATAATGAACTTTATTAACTACTAACTAAATAAACCTTATCCTAAGAAAACAAACTACAATTAACCAAGAACAATCCCTTGCATGAAAGATCCCCAAGAGTCCCAAAGTCTGTGTGGAGTTCACCCAACTCTCAGCTACAGTCTCTGTTCCAGTGTGGAAGCTTGAGTGGCAAGAAATCGCTGTCCTCTTCTTCCTTTGCTGGGATCCTCTGTAGCATTCCATGCAGGCTTTCTCTTCTCCTCTGCAACCAGCCCTCAGTCCCATATGCATGTCTGCAAGGTCTGTCGCAAATGACTCCTTTACATGGAGAAAACATCTTGTTCACTCCTGGCTTAGCTCCTCTCCAGAACACTGAGCACATGGTCTCCCCTCAAGGCAGCTCCTGCCTGCTGTCTGCTCAGGCTGCTGCTCTCCAGTCATCTGACTGACAACATCACATCACACCAGCAGGGTACACTGTGGAGCATGCTCAAATTGCTACCACTCCCTGCTTCTGGAAGATTCCAGTTGTGGGTCGCTAATCTGCCCAACAACAGTAACCCACCCTCAGCAGGTCTCTCAGAGATAGCCTTTTCAGGCATATGGGTTACACTAACATTACCAACGTCCCAACTTTTGAGATATTACAACTAGCTGGGCTTAGTGTGGGTCAAAACTTACTGATTTATGGGCTTACTTTGATGGAAAATGGGGCTCTTCATAATTCCTATAATTAAGCAGGTGCATCAGTCCTTGCAGGATCAAGGCTATAGTTTGGATCTCGAGCCAAGCTTTGCAGCACAGGGTTCACCACTAATTGCTTTAGGGAAAATCATGATTATGAAAACAAGCAGCTAGATTCACAAAGGGGAGTTAGGTGTTTCAATTTTTAGGCACCGACCCACCCACTAAAAAGTTAGTTAGGTGCTTAGGAATGGGAGTTGTAAAAGCCAGCATGCTGAATGGGGAGCTGCTTAAGCTAGCAAG
This sequence comes from Pelusios castaneus, assembly GCA_007922175.1. Lineage (NCBI taxonomy): Eukaryota > Metazoa > Chordata > Testudines > Pelomedusidae > Pelusios > Pelusios castaneus. Next base: position 11,838,218 of record ML685818.1, on the reverse strand, counting down.
GAGCAGATGAGGAGGAGAAAAGTGTATCCTAAACCTGTGGTTCCCAAGCTTTTCTCTGCCATGGCACACCTTGATACTGTCAAATTTTTTCTAGGCAAACCACCATTAAAACACTCATGAATATTCAAATTAATTTAAGAATATTCATGAACCAAGACACTGGTTAGGAAATGCTGCTATGTGGATTGATAAGGGGAGCAGGGCAGGGGTGGCAAGAGAGGGCAGGGGAGATCAGGAGTCATTATATGGAGTGGCAGGAGCGAGTGAGGGGAGCAGAGCAGGACAGGGGTGCCAAAAGAGGGCAAGGGTAGCCATGTGGGGAGCTGGACAAGATTGGCAAGAGAGGAGAGGGAAAGGGAGAACAGGAGTGGCTATGTGAAGTGGCGGGGGATCCTGGGGAGTGGGAGGGCAGGGCAGGGGAGAATGGTGCAGCACCCCAGTCCCCCGAGCAGCTCCCTGCCACCCATGGCAGACCCTCCCCCAACTGCAGCTCCCTCCCCCCAGTGGGTCCCTTCACCCCCTCCAACAGCTCCCGGCTGCCTGTTATGGGCCCTCCCACCACCGCAGGTCCCAGCATCAGCCCTCCCACCCCTGCCTCATCGGGCCCTCACTGGCACTCCACAAGTCTCACTAGGGCCCCTACAGGCCTTGCTGTGGTCCCACCATCCCTATATCCCCCACATCTGCTGGGGCCCCCATCAGTCCCCTGCCCGTGGGTGGATTTTATTCAGCCCCTGCGGGAGGCAGCTACAAAAATCCACCGCCACCCTGCCCAATCCAGCTCCAGCTACTGGGGCCGGGGCTGGATCCCGCCGCTGCTGGCTGGCCTTGGTCCAAGCTGGGGCTGGATCCCACTGCCACTGGCCTCCCTAGGGCTGAGGCAAGCCGGATTGGGCTGCTGCCATGGACCATGGGGCAGCCAGATTGGGCCACCGGCTGGAGCTGGAATGGGGCTGCCACCCCAGGTGGTGGCTCTCTGCTCCCCCATGGGTCTTGCAGGACCCCTCCCCCTGGCACCCCTTGCCCCCACCAGTCCCCCAACCTCAATGCCCTCCCAAATCCTCTTCACCCCCCTTCCGCAGCCCACACTTACCTGCAGTCAGCAGGACCAAACTGCACTGAAAGCTTTTCCCACACTGCAGAGTCCACATGGCTGTGCAGAGCAGGGCAGGAAATTTTAAATGGCCCCAGCTCCCGGAGATTGCCACGGCACACTTTAGGAGTTGCCGTGGCACACCGGTTGGTAACCACTGTGCTAAGCCCTTCCCCTCTCAAGGAACTGAACACCTACCTTTGGCCTGGAGGGAAGCACCTGACCTATCCACACCTGCCCCGGAGTCAGGCCATCTAAGCAGTATGTGAAGGCATGACAGCACATAATAACAACACCAGAAAACAGCTGGGTGCAGGGGGATGCTGTCACTGTTTTACTTTGTTCCTTCTAGCTCAATGGTTTAGGCACTCAGCTGAGATATAGGAGACTCAAGCTCAATTCTCCCTTGCCCTTCTGTCTGGCTTGAACCTGGAGTTTTCAGCTTCATACCACACCCACAGGCCAATAGAGTCATTCTCATTTGCTTTCTGGCCCAGTGCTTTAATTCTTTAAACACATTGGAACAGGTTCAATGGGAGAAATCGAGACAAACCCACAACAGAGAATCCTCTGACCTAGTGGGCACTCACCTGAGAATGGTGGGACACCCCTGTTGTAAAACTCTCTATATCAGGCACAAGGGAGAATTGGACCAGGATCTTCCCCCACTCATCCTACAGGTGTGCCCTAAATCTGGGCTAAAGAAATAAAGGTGGTTCTGACTTTCCTTCCCCATCTGCATTGTGTGGCCAGGGCACATCTACCGGATTAGGCCTCAATAGCAAGATATCCAGGCAATGGATAACACCTGGAGCTTAAGTGAGAGAGAGGTGTCCGGAGACAGCAGTGCACAGGCTCAGTGGCAGAACCATAGGAGGCTTCTACACTGAAAATGTAAATGCTAGGGGAGTCAGGTAGCCAATGAATAAGGGTTTTGTGAATGCCAGTACTGCCTAAAGTGGGTGTTAGGTGCCTAATCCTTTTGTGAATCTTGCTCTGGAATATGAAAATTGTCTGCAGAAAACAGACACAGAAAACAAATGTTGTTTTGGTGGAAACCTAGTTTTATGACAGTTTCAAAGGAAAATTTTCAAGCAACCATAATTGGAAGCTGATAAAATGACAATGGCTTGAGTTTTAGGTTTCTCTCTATGTGCAAGGTGGTGGTGGGGGGACAGACTATTGTTCAGTGTTCTAGGCTGTGCTTTTTAAACCTACATATTGATGTGTCACACAGTGAAGAAGAATGTTATTCCGTTGAAACTTACTTAATGCTTTCTTGCTGTTCTTTTGTCTGTACATGGGGGTTCTGAGAGCTGTTGAGCTTTTACAATACTTCAGATCTGCCATCAAGCAAAGATATGGAAGACAAGAGAGGAACTATAATAGCTGTTGTTGAGACACGACTGCAGCATAGAAAGCTGTGGTGTCTTATACAGTATGTTCAAATGTGATGAAAGAGAGATAAATAGGGAAAGTCAATTAAGGTTCTTCTTCTCTTTATCAGTTTCCAAAATGATTATCCTGAAAATATTTTTGCAATGAGAAGCTGTCTGTTGTCTGGATTTCCTGTAGCTTTGGGGGCATTACTGTAGAAGCAAAGTGAATCCTACTGTGTTAGCAGCCGGTCTCCTTCTGCTGGTACCTTAGCCCCTCAAATAAGGGTGTATTAACTCTCTTACTGATAACACCACGAGTTCTGTTAACTCTTTTGGGGTCAGACTTTGGGACATTGTAAGGACCGGCCACAGCAGAAGAGTGGGGGATCATCATGTACTGCTGCCCCTCAATGAAAAGATTTTGAAAAGAAGAAGAAAGAAAGAAAGCAAGGAAGGGAATGGGGATATGTTGGGGAAAGAATGCTGGCACTGGAACAGTCTAGGCTCAAAGTGATACATGGGCTCCCATAAGCAAGGGTTAAAGGCTGTTTTCTTATCCCACAATGCAATGCTGCACTGCTTATGTTATGTAGGAGAGTTTATTGCTTACGAAATGCGGGAGACTGACAGCTTTGTAAACTAAAGTCCATTATTTAGCTCATGGGCAGACACCATACGTGCGTTCCCAGGATGGCATAACAATGTGCTTCCTCCCACCTCCACAGAGACCTCCTCTAATGATTCACTTCTTAACTGATGCTTGACCCCATCCTGGAAATGGCTATCAAAGGAGAAGCATTTTTGTGCTGTGGCACTGGACCAAAGCCACCAGTTCATTTTATATTGGCACAGACTGGGGATGGAAATGACCTTCCAGCCTGGGCTGGGTCGGAGCTGGAGACTGAAGTCCTGGTGCTGAGGGGATGGTGCATCTTTACTGTGAGGTGCCATGAGCTCTGGACATCTCTGGGCTAGGCTGTCGCAGCCCTTGTGTGGCTGAGTAGGGAAGTAATGAGCCTTTTAATCAAATTGTGGCTACAACCCTGGGGAAGGGGCTGGAGGCTGCTCATTTGATAGTCCCCATTGTGATAAGAGGACAGTAGGGGCAGAGGCAGGAAGCAGAGGAGACCCTAGTTCTATCCACTCTCCTTGCCAGCTGGAATAGCTGGCCAGTAACATAGGATGAATAAGCTGTGCACGAAAAGGAAAGAAACAATTTGTTCCTTCTCCAGCATGTATGGAAGGAACTGGAATTCTGCATTACAATTCAGTCTGCTCCTGGGACGAGGCAGTTACGTAGGGACCCTTCTGCAGTGTGACTTGTAAGGTGACCATGAAGCCCAGTGGGGACAGAGGCATTCAGAGTCAGCACTTCACAGGTATACGTTCCTCGAGGGGAAAGCTGCTATGAACGCTGTTCAAAGCATTAATTGTAATTAATTGTAGGGATACCTCAGCTTGAAACACATTTGTGCGGAATCTGATCTTCCTGCAAGTGAGCAACAAATAGGATTATCAAAGAGCCAGCTGGCACATGAGCAAGGGCTGTGCAACCTTCTTCCTAGAGTGCTGTCAATACAGGTGGCAGAAAACTGTTTGGAGAGTCCTGTGACTCTCCCTGAAAAGAAGTCATATTATACAGTGAGGTATGAGCGGGGCAAGTGGCCTGAGATCTGAGAGACCTGGATTCTATTCCTGGTTCTGCTACTGACCTGCTGTGTGATCTTGGGCAAGTCTTTTTATTTCACTATGCTTTGAAGACCCCTCCCACCTTTTGTCTCTCATTTCTTTAGATAGTAAATTTTACAGGGCATTCAATGTGTTTTGTACAGTCTCTAGCCCAAAGGGGCCTGATCTCAGTTGGGGTCTCTACTGTAATACAAAAAGAAATCTCTCTGTCAGTCCAAGGCTCAAGCAAGGTCCCTTCCCTCCCTAGCCATACAGAAACTGGTGCAAGGTCTATGCACCACATCTGGTTTGCCCAGCAGTGGCTCTACTCCACTGGGAGGACCCTCAAAAAAAGAGCAAAACGATTTATGCATGCCATAATCAGAGAGACAAAAATCAGCAACAAGCCACTTTCATTTGCTTGGGTTAGATGCATGGATCTTTAATTGTGTTGATTCACAGAAACTTTACAATGCCAAAACTAGTAATCAGCTCTTCTGGATATTTTTAGAAACTTATTTTCACAAGCCAGGCATGGAAGAATGGTGTGAGTGCAATGAGCAATGACAAATGATTTGTATTATTTCCAAGGGAAACTGTTGGCATTAATTTGGTGCAGAGTCTTTGTTACTTTATGAATAAGAAGTGCAGTTAATATATTATACGCCCTGTGTCTTCCAACCCAACCCAGAACCTAATTACACTTTATGGAAAGTTAAGTAGGCAGTAAAATAAGTGGGATGGAAATCACAAATAGTAAAACTCCATTGGCTACAAACACTGAACAGTTGTTTTGTCCTTATACTTTGGAGAACTTCATAATTATACATTTAGTGCTACTGAGAAATCCACTGTGTAATTACATAGCTCATCAATAATGGCACTGGTTACTGTGTGAATATAAGGAGCGACATGAGATTAAAATGAATGTAAGACTTGTTATGTAAAAATACGACAGGAACTAAGGGGGGGTCCAGCTGTCACTCTTAAGGGAAAACCTCAGAGTTTTGTCCCCACTTTGTTCTGTTGGGAGTGAGGTTAGGTGGGGTTTGCTCCTATCCAGTGCTTTTTTGTAATGGTATGTGGGAGTACGGAGTACTGGCACCTTTTTTGATGGCCCTGGTGCCCAGCTTGGAGGGTGAGGATCAGCAGGGAAAGGGAATGTGCGGATAGAAAAAGAGGGGTGGCACAGGAAGAAGAGAGGTGGGAGAGGCATTTTTTCAATTTACTATCAAGATATAAGTACCGGCACCTTTTTTTTTAAAACAAAAAAACATTGCTTCTATCCAGAACCCACAATATTGCAGGTAGTTATATTCCCCCCCCCCCCCCATGACAGTAATAGCTGAACACAGTCTTTAAACTCAAAAGAGCCCATTTTACAGTTAGGAACTGAGGCATGGAGAAGTTAAGTGACTGGTTCAAGGAAGTCTGAGGCACAATGGAGAGACAAACATGGGTTTTCTGAATCATAGCCTCGCACTGTAAACTTCAGGCTACCCTTCAACAAGCACCAAACCTTGCCTGTGTGGTGATTTATTGCAACAGCTTCCTGTCTGGCTGTGGCTGCTCCAGACAAATCCTTTAAATGGATGTCATGGGGTCTACTCACCACTGGGCTGCTCCCTTGTGGTTGTGGCTGTGGAATAGTTCTGCCCAGTTTGATTTCCCCTTCTGTCTCTTGTTCACATTGTGACCTTTCTTACACTTTGGGAATTGCAATGCTTTCTCTTCATGACACAGCTCTCTGGCTTAGTCACTATATGGACTCTTCTGGAGTATCAAAGTCTCATTGGATTAGCTGTCCACGTACTGCACTTGGCTGTCCTGCAATTCGAGGCAGTGACTGGTAGGGGAAACTGCATCCATCCACTACTCCAGATTCCATCAACAACCAAGGTCTGTGCTATCCCAGATTATCCCACCATTTCCCTGGGCTGCTTCTTATTTCATCACCTCTCTGGGTTAAACCTTTCCTTCAGGGCCAGTATCCTTCGACTCCCACCCTAGGTTTCTTCTTTTCCCTCTGTAAGCCAGGAGAATGACTGCGGGCATTCACACTGCAGCCTCCTTCCGCCTTCACTTCCTGGTCTTATACCAACCCTGCCTCCCTCCACCCCGCTCCATCCACAGTAGGTGCTTGCCTGTCACCCAAACTTTCTCTCATGTGTGACCTATCAGGTCACTCAACCCTTCCAAGCCACACTAACCCTGTCCAGGGGTGTGAACAGCCCATCACTGGGGAGAATCCCAATGAACATGGGGGTGCAGATGCTGGAAGAGTGTGGAAAGCTACTAACATTTGGAATGTATTGACTTCCCAGGAGAAACTCTGCCAGGTGCAGGAGAGGATCATATATAATCCACCTACCCTCTTGCACTTCCCTGGCTCTGCATGATTACTGGAGGAGCTTGCCACCAATGTACACAATGTGTAATGAGATAAAATAAAGGAGACTGTCACAGAGGTGGCTGGTCTCTTTGGCCCACCGCCCTTCTCTATTGCTCCCTCCAAATATGACTAGTGGAAAAAAACCTGGCTTGTGCCTTTGTCATCTCTTGCCTTGATTTCTCCAACTTCTTCCTCCCTGTCTCTTCTGAGGCCCCTTCCATTCAGTCAGAAATGCTTTTACTAATATCTTCCTCTAATCTCATTTCTGTGTTCCTTGGCCACTCTTCCCACATAATTTAAAGCTTGTTCCCCTCCTGTACCAGGACTTACCAAACTTTTCTCCCACCTACTTATCTTCCCCAAGGCCACTGCCAGATATTTTGCCCCCTCTGCCAGTTTTCTCACCTCCCTCAAAAAGCTGCTCATGAGTGTTGATTGTCAATGGGTGAGATGGGGATAAAGGGAGGCACTTAAAGGGACAGAACCTTGAAAAACTGTGATAGGGGCGTGACCAGGGTAAATCTGTCCCGGTGCGGCTGCTCTGGCCACAGGAGCATGGGAGAGGGATTCTCAAAGGCTATGTCCATACAACAATTATACAGCTGTGCTGGCCTGGTTCAGCTGACCCAGGCAAGCCAGCAACAGGTCTTTAAGTGTTATGCAGATATCCCTAAGGGAGCCAGAACCATACTGCTGAGGAATTCACCTGGAGCATCTCTTTAAAATTGGGCACCTTTGATGGCTACTTCTGTGGACTATGGTGAATGCTGTCGCTGATTGTCACTCAGCACCTTCTGTACCCCCTCTCACTCTGTATAATTCTGCATTAACTTGATTTCATGCTGCCTTTACTAACTATATGTGGAACAACTCATGTGCCGTGTACCAGGTGCTCTTTTTTTCCCCCACCCCCTCTGTCCCTCCATTCCTTTGCAAAACCTCCTCTTTTCACTGCCTTACTATATGGCCCTTTGTACCTGCTGCCTAGCCTGTTATCCCATGTAACAGAGACATTTGAGGCAGGGACTTTCTTACCTTTCAGGCTCTTTGAGCATCATGTGCATTTGTGGCTCTATACAAACCAAACATTGTGGCTCTGCCTTTTTATTTCATAAGCTTTACATTCCTTAGGATCCAATTCATCATTCTGTGTTCAGCAAATGAAATAGCTTTATCCAAGCCATGCATCCAAGACCATTGTTACATCCTAAGATATATCATTCATTTAAATGTCTTTGTTGATGAGTAGATTAAAAGCAGGGTTAATGAATGATCATTAAAATATTTAGCTTTCATTAGTGTTTTCCATTAAACATCTATACATTCTACATGTGCACTCTCTTTCAAAGTCTGCATAAATGATCACTTTCATTAGACCCTGCAACCTAGGGAGAATGTGTGATTTAAACTTTCCAGTGTTTTGTTTTTAAATTGGTTTGTGGGATTTTATATATTAATTTAACATATTTACACATTCATTCTGCAAATCCCTTTTTTCTTGTTTTTCTTGCCAGTACTCATTAGACTGGAAACTGCTGTTTCTTTGCAACTGATTACTATGATTAATATTAACAAAATTATGACGACATTTTTCTAGAATTCAGCTAGTTAATTGTAATAAAATTTTGAATGTATATAGTGCCTTTCATCTGAATATCATAATGTATCTTATGTGCCTGAGTCAATTAAGCTATTACAGCATGCTGAATAAAAAGTTTCTTTGCAATTGATTCATTTCAAGTCAGTTGAAGTCTGTCTATTGACTTCAGTGGGAGTATGATTGGGACTATTTGTGAGACAGCTACATCATTGCCTAAATCCTTTCCCTCCATTAAGAATACAAAAAGATTTCACCCTATTGTTTCATTATATATGTGACACTTTCACATCATACCCTTCACATTCTATCAACAAATGATCTCATCTGCCACTAATTACGCTATCATTCATACCCTGTCTATCTTCACTATAAAGGCTGTAACAAATACCCATATACTTCCCTTCTTTACCCTTCTGATTTAATTTGGAGACAAAACTGCTCTCACACAGCTATTTATCTCCAGTTCTAGATGTTAGCTGCAAACCCTAGGGTATCTCACTTTCAAAGACAGGCTGATGACCTTACTTGGTTGGGAGTATAGAAACCTGGGTACTATTCACTTATGCCCCATGGAGTGATTATCTGCAAGTCAGCTGATTTTTCTGTGCATCACTCCATCATCTATGAAATGGGGCTACAGGTCACCATCCAACTTCCCAAGTCGCTTTGGTTATGTCTATACTGGGAATTTAAATCGACTTAAGAAATTCCTTAAGTCGACCTAATGAAAGCTTAAGTTGACTTTATAACTACCACTCATTAGGTCGACGTAAGCCTTAAGTTGACTCCTTAAGTCGACTTAAGGACAGTGTGGATGTGGAGTAACTCTTAAGTCGACTTTATTAAGTCGACTTAAGGGTGATTAGGTCGACTTAACAAAGTAGACTAAGTCGACTTAAAGTTAAGTCGACTAAGTCCACTTTGTTAAGTCGACCTAATTTTTTCTAGTGTAGACATAGCCTTTGAGATCTACAGATGAACATCACTAAGGTAGTGCTACATAGTCAGGTTATATATTCAACTAAAAAAAGCTGTTATTTATTCATTCCTGACCATTTCAAAATTTGAAAAGCTGGTGAAATACTTACCATATCCTTTGCCAGAAAACAACTAGGACACTTTCAATAACTTTAAAAGTGAGGAATAATGGACAAAATCAAGCTTATAATAGAAACCACCTCACCACCTGAACTGGGGAGAGACCATTTTCTTGAAACAATATCTATTTTATAGGTGGGGAAACTGAGGAATTGAGGTTAAATGACCTGCTCAGGTCACAAATGAAGGCTCTTAAAAGATGATGTCGACACTAGAAATGTTAAGTCAACCTTATTAAATCGACTTAACAAAGTCGACTTAACTTTTCTAGTGTAGACATAGCCCCTTGTTGACCTTATTAAGTCGACTTAACACTTTAACTCAACTTAATAAGGTCGATTTAGGCACTAATCCCCATCCACACTGGCTTTAAGTCGATTTAAGGAGTCGATTTAAGGATTAAGTCGACCTAAAATGAGGTGTTATTAAGTCGAGTTAAGCTTTTCTTAAGTCGACTTAAGGAAATGCTTAAGTCGACTTAAGAAAAGCCCAGTGTGGATGCGGCTTTCTTTAGATCGACTTAAGCCTCCTTAAGTCGACCTAAGTTGCCAGTGTATGTGCACCCTTTCATACCTAAGTCCTGCCTCTGTCCTGCTCCTACAGAGCTTTAATGACTACTTCCTTTCCTCAACTACTTAGCAGATTCTTTAGTGTCAAACATCAGTCATCCTGTGGACTGGCTCCTCATCCTCCCTATTGGGATGGCTATAGGTCAGAATGATCTCCCCACTTTCTTTCGGACTGTCTCTGCAGTTCTTGTTCCTCTTTGTTTTGTGGGGTTGTGTCTGATTTTTCAAATGGATCCATCTTCTGGTTTTGCACTGAACTGGCTCGGGTATCTCTGAAAAGGCTGGATTTGTCCAATACATGGTAGATGTGGTTCTTCTGGGTCCATGCAGGGTAGAGTTCCTCTCTGACATGGTTGTATTTCTTTCCATTTTAAATTATACTGATGATTAAAAAATAAGTACCAAGCTATGTTCAAATAGTTTGTGGATTCCTGTTTCCAAAAACTAGAGAATTCATTTCAATGTAAAGTTTTGCCCATAACACTAAACGCTGCAAACACTGAGAACTGAAAGTCTCCTAAAAGTGGTTAGCTGTTTTTTTGAAACTAGCACAGGTGGGATTCCTCCCGGCAATTAAAAGTTGAAAACTAGAAGGGAGAAATTTGTCCCTGTACAGAGAATCCCCACAAATCCCACACTCCATTGGTGTCTTCAGAATAGCTTTTTCTTAGGTTTTTCAGCAAAACCAAAATTTCAAGGAATAGAATCGATTTCAATAAAACCTTCATTGGGGAACATGGGTGGCTCAGGTCCAGAATGAAATCATGGTCAGAATCTGAGTATCCTACCCTAGAATAGTCAGTAGCCTGGGGGTGAGGCTATTCTCCAAGCATGTACGTGCCCCAGGTTCACCTCTCCATATGATTTATAGCATGTTCTGGAACTGGGATCACTCATATCCATGGCTATTGGCTTCCTGTGAAAATATTCAGTGGGTCTCAGTGCTGTCCTGTTGCAAAATGGGAAACATTTTGAAATCTCAATTTCATGGGATGGAAATCTCCTCCCAACTCTATTCAAATGGAATTTAAAAAAGTCTAAGCATTGGTCTTGTCCTCTACACAGGGATGGATTTCACCTGAAGGCCCTGATCCTGCAGACATATAGGTACTTAACTTTCATTGTTTGAGAAGTTCCAATGAAGCCAAAGTTAAGCACGTGAAAAAGGATCAATAAATATGCACTAGTGTTTTCAGGATCAGGCCCTAAGAGAGGAGAATGAAATTTTGCAGACTTCAGAAAATGTTTTCTGCTGCTTTCTAACTATGGCAATTTTGTTTTTCCTCTTGGAAAATATTTAAGTTCTATGTTGGAAATGAGATGCTGTAAAAATAATCTAGAAAAGCAAATTCAGTAACAGGAACTTTGGAGGGGCTTGATTTTTTCTGGAACCATGATATCTTTCAGTGTCAGCTTTTTCTGCATTACCTGCTTTGGAAACTGACTATTTGCCACTGTGCTGTTTTATTAATTTTTTGACAGTTAAAAACAAATTGAACTAAAATTTTGGTCCGAAAAAGGGAGAAAATAGAGTTTGGGTAGTAGATTTGGGCATATGACGATGATGATGATTATTACTATTATTATTATTGGAAGTCAGTGGCTAAACCTTCAGTGTAGAATGGACATTTTGCAATGTCTTTTTGAAATCCTTAGAAGAAAGGCAATATGTGCAGAATATTATAGTAAAATACATTTCTTTAGTTTTCCATGGGACAAACAGAAAACTAAAATGAAATTAAAATGCATCAGATATCATTTTAAATGAATAGTTCTGTACATATGCTAAAGCAATACTGTACTCAGAATAAATGGATCTGCAGAGACTGAAGTTTCAAGGCCAGTGTGTTCACAGTCCTGTAATAATGCTTCACATGAAGGATTGATAGCCATATGATATTACACTAGCTGAGTGTTGTGAATATATTTTTGTAATTAAGTGACTTGTATATTGTGAACCGAAGCAGCATTTTATACCTCAGTTTAAAGTAGGGAGAAATAAAAACAATACAGCTTCTTTTAAAAATCCTTGAAGAATGTGTTTGCTATTCAGACAATTGTGGAGAGGAGAAGGAAAAATTACAAATAATTCTAATTTTCATACTATTGCCTCTTACTTAGCTGTAAGAAGAAGAACATGATGTGAGCAGAGATGCAGATTAATTATTAACTCAGCAATCCTTGGCTGCTGAGCCATGAGCACTTTGTCAGTCTGTTTCCTTGTTTTACTCCTAGGTTTTTGTTGGTAAAAGCCGAGCTGTAGACTCCCGTTGGCGGGAAGTCCGCTGGAGCCAGCTAAAATGGAATATAGTCAGCACATTCAGGAGATCTATCTATCTATCTATCTATCTATCTATCTATCTATCTGGGGGGCGGGGTTGGCAATTCCCAGCTTTACAGACTTCCCGGGTGACCTTAGGCAAATCACTCCCTTTGTGCCAATGTTCCTCAGTTCTAGGGCATGGATAACAGTATTTCCCTACCTTAGAACTGCTATGAAGACAAATTTGTTAATGATTAGGAGAGGTTCAGGGACTATGGATATGGGGGAGCATCTAGTACATTAGACATTCTATGGAACCTCCCAGTAGCACTGTTCCTATAGAGCCTTAGCTGTCCTTTAAAGCTACTTTTTCCTTGGGTAACTGCCTTTTCTGGTGTACGATGATATAAATTGTGCCTCCATGTGCTGTATCTACATTTTGTAAACAGACACATTTCGCACTGAGTGAATGACTGCCGAGGAGAATCACTGGACTTTGACCAACAGAGAATCCACTGCTTTTCTTTTTGTTTCTAAAATATCACAGAAATGGCTGAATAGAAATCCTGGTCCTGGGCTCTTTATGTCTCTGGATGATGGGAGAAGGTTCAGTGTTATCTCCACCATCCCTGCCTGAGTCAGACTGTTAATGCATGGAGGTGGGATAGTCTTTCCGTTTTTTTGGAAGAGAACAAGTTCAATTACTGTCCCTATTTAATCTTGTGAGTGTATTTCTCTCACTCACTTCCCTGGCAGTTGTCCTTGTGACATGCTTTCCAGGACCCTAACTGCTGAATGGATTTCAGCCTGTTCTTATCTGTTTTGCTGGATCTGTCCAGATCTGCTCAAAAATAGCCTACAAATGCTCAAATAACCTCAAAAATACAGCAGCAGGCTTTGATTTGACAAGTGAATATGCATTCACTTTCTCCTTATTCAATTGCTGATGAGGCTTCAGTCTCCAGGACTGTCATGCTGTCATTATTCATGAATACTAAATTCATACAGAATTTTAAAAATTACCAACTGATCAGTTCAATGTCCTATCATAAAAGAACAAAGGAACTCTTGAATGTTTAATGAGGAGGCACTGGATTGGGAATCTGGAGACCTGAGTGCTCCTTACGGTGACTTGTTCTGTGTCTAGGCCTAGGAGAATTCCATTAACATTTTAAAATAATTTTGACAGACAATTCTGATGTTTACTTTTAAACAATTTTTTAGTTTCGATCTCTCTAAATGTTGACAGCTGTGAGTACGTATGCAGGGGTCAGATAACAGGGAAGGAGAGGGGCAATAATTATTTAATGACAACAGATTTTGAGATTCAGTCAGTTAAAGTGTTAGCCATCAAAGCACATGTTGCCAGCATCACATGTCAAATTATACACATTAAATATCCTAATATTTCTAAAATCAGACTCTGATAATTTCTCAAGTAGTGATTTTCTTACTTTGCTTAGCTGTAAATTTCAATTATAGATGGAAACATTTTTTGTTGATTTTTATGTGTAAGGTGAAATTGACATTTACTGATATTGACTGATAAGAACCTAATCCTTCCAACTTTATGTGTGTATGTCTAACCTGAAATTTAAAAACCTGTTGCAAGGCTGGGACTGCTGACTTGGGCTAATGGGCAGGGCTAACAGGCTGTTTAACTGAGATATAGACAGTCAGGTTTGGGCTGTTGCTTATACTATAGGGCCCAATGAAGTGGGAGAGTCCCAGGGCTTAGACTGCACCCCAAGCCAGATCATCTATATAACCATAGGCAAGTCACTTCACCTTTTCTTTGTTTTTGCTTTGTTTGTCCTCAGGAGCAGCGTTTATATTTAGAGTAGGGGGCAGGAACTGCATCTCGCTATACATTTGTATCGTGGCTGGCATACTGAAGCCTTAACCTTGGCTGGTCCCTTTGGCTATGTCTACACTAGAAAAGTTAAGTCAACTTTGTTAAGTCGACTTTAATAAGGTCAACTTTAAGTCGACTTAACATTGACCTTATTAAAGTCAACTTATCAAAGTGGACTAAGTCGACTTAGCTTTAAGTCGACTTAGTCCACTTTGTTAAGTTGACTTAAGTAACCCTTAAGTCAACTTTATGAAGTTGTCTTAATAAGGTCGACTTAAGCCTTAAGTCGACCTTCAGAGGTGGTGTTATTAAGTCGAGTAAGGAAGCATGTAAGTCGACTTAACAAGCGCCCAGTGTGGACGCAGAGTTCTGTAGGTTGACTTAAACGTCCTTAGGTCGACCTAAGGCACCAGTGTAGATGTACCCAGAGAGAGCCTGAAAGCCAAATTCGGAATAAATTTACACCAGCAAGAATCCAGAGTTACATCAAGGTAAATGTAGTTTCTTTAGATTCACATCCATGTAAATGAGATCAGAACCTGACTCTTCTGTTGTGTCATATCGCTGCTCCTGTTAAAAGCAGTGGGCGCTTAGCCACTGATGTAAATTGGAGCATGATTTGCCTGTAGTCTAGAATATCCCTTTGCAAGAGGTGGGGCAGCACAATCTGTGAAGTTGAGTTTTTACCCCCAATTTCCTTGCACAGAGGCTTAGACCAATCACAACCTAGCCTTCAAGATATTTGGATTACCTAGAGGTCTAAGAGCAACAGCACAGTGAAGGCGTCCTACTTGACATGCATTTAAATACATTTCTCTTCCTGAAAAGAGGAGTAATAAGTGACATTCTGATTGCTTGTAAATAATTCTAATGCTACCATAGTGATGACTGCAACATAGCTAAACTTTCACAAAAACATATGGTGGGGGGACACATTTATATATTTGAAAAGGTGAAGATAACATTTCTTATTGTTGCAGATATTTTAAAATATCCAAGATTTGCGGATGTTTGATGTTCTTGTCTCCCACTGCCTAAATAACAAATTCTAAAACAATTGTGATCTATAAGGACAAAAACAAGAGCACATAAGGACACTACTTACTTTACATGTGGGTG
The DNA here is from genome assembly GCA_007922175.1 of Pelusios castaneus. Classification (NCBI taxonomy): domain Eukaryota; kingdom Metazoa; phylum Chordata; order Testudines; family Pelomedusidae; genus Pelusios; species Pelusios castaneus. Next base: position 11,823,182 of record ML685818.1, on the reverse strand, counting down.
CTAGTGGACTGGAAACTGGGAGATAATTTAGCTACTGCAAAAATTGATTACAGTGGATTTTAATCCTCTCCTTATATATCTGACGTCAAGGAATATGATTCAATTTTTGCCAGTTCTCCTGCGTGGTGAATCTTGATTATAGTTCCCCAGTTCACTACCTCTGTTATGCTCTTTGAGAAACAGGATCTACTGTTTTTAAAAAAAACGGTTTTGTAGATGTAAGTCCATAACGATCTATTCTTATACATATTTATTTGCTGCCCATCACCATGGTATCTGGGCAAGTTCTATAATTGTCATGCTATCTGTAGGTGCTAGCAGCATTGTACCCAGCCCTTGCTCAGAGGCTTACATCGTTGCCTCCATCTTGTGTACTCACACAGAACAGGGCACTACCTAACCCTTGGAGTAAGCTTTGTAAAAATGGGTCTACAACATTTTATAATGGTATAAAATGCTTTTGCACCGCTACGCTGAAAAGCAGCCCTTGAAAATGGCATGGTGGGCCTCCATGTTTGTTTTGTCTCTCAGTTACTCAATTCTGCTCAATTTAAAAGTTCAGAGGCTTTTTATCTAACTACCAATCATACAGATTCGCACTGGAAACTGGAGTTCTCTCAGACTGACTCACATTTCAGTAATAATGAAGACTTTGTTATGCACATTTAGCTAACAATTCTACTGATGGCATAGCATGCTAGCCAAAACAGTCTCCCAGCTGCTTACTATGGATCATCATCACTGTGACATCCAATTGCCTCCCAACTCTTTATATTCACAACACTGTTATACTCTGTTGTACAGATGCAGCACACTGATTAGATGACTTACCCAAGGTCATACAGGAAGTCCATAGCAAAGAGAAGAACTGGATCCCCAGGATTATACTTCAGTGCCAAAACCGCAAGGCTATGTTTCCCCACTAACCAATTACTACTAGAATATTGCTGGCTCTGCACGTTAACAGGAACAAAGAGCTAAAGAGAACGTATGGTTTTGTGATGAGGGTGCTGGGAAAGAACCCTGGGGATGGTGACATTTTCAGAGAGTTACTTCTCAAAGCAGAGCTGCCATTGTTGATATGATTTAGTAATTAGATTTTCATGAACTGAATGGGATTCAATTGTAAGAAGGTGTCCATTTGTTTCAATGATTAGCTGAAATCAGTATCTGAATGAAAGACACCTGGCTGAATCCAAAGCTGTGGTAATGCAGGTAGAAGAAGAAAGGGATTAAGAAGAATTTAATCTCTCTGTAATATCCCCACTATCAAGGTCAATTTTACTGTTGTCATATATAACCCCAGGCCATTGGTGTACAACATGGGAACAGGACCTAGACTACGGAACTCACATCCAAAGGAGGTAACAGAAAACATAGACTTCTTTGTGTTCAAAACTATCAGAAAAACTCATTCATAACACTCACCTTGCCCTGTGCAGAATACAGTTAGACAGCAGTTATTAAAATGCCCCAAACTTCTCTAGTCGTGCCCACATGCTCAGGGTTTAACTGATTGCTATATTTGGGGTGGGAAAGGAACTTTCCTTGAGGGCAGATTGGCAAAGGCTCTGGGGGTTTTTCACCTTCCTCTGTTGCATGGGGCATGGCTCACTTGCTGGTGGATTCTCTGTACTTTAAAGTCTTTAAATCATGATTTGAGGACTTTAATAACTCACACATAGATTAGGGTTTATTACAGGGGTGGTTGGGTGAAGTTTTGAGGCCTGCATTGTTCAGGAGGTGGGACTAGATGATCGTACTGGTGCCTTCTGACCTTAAAGTCTGTGACTATGAGAGAGTCACAGAGACACTGAATGGCCCCTGTGCCACTCGCTGGCAACACTCGCAAGAACGAAGCCAGGAAGGGATAAGCACCAGAGCGGCATCCCTATTTCTGAACATGAAAGCTCAGGGCAGAGGGAATGATTCTCCCAGATATGTGAGTCCTTCTGGCATACTAGCTCCTTGTGTCCTATTAATATTGTTGGTTATATAAAAACATTGTATCCTGCAGGAACATACTTGGTGAGCTTTTGGCTGGAGAGCTATGTGTCTTCGTTTCAGTGGTATTTTGACAAGGCTTCAGCATGGCTATGTAGCCCTTCCTTTCTTTTCAAAAGATACTTTCTCTTTTCCCTTCTTTTCCTTAAGCTGGATGATGATCTTGTGTAAGGCTGTGATGTTGGGTTAATAGGACTTGGATTTAGTTCCCAGTTCTGCAAAAGATTCCCCAGGTGAGCTTGGGACTGTTGCATACAGAATTGGATTCGGCATACTTTGTGAGTAACTGCATTGAAACCAACAACTCTGTTTGCAGATTAAGGTAGGGGATAAAATAGATTGAAAGTAAGGGGATAAAATAGGGGATGAAATAGATTGAAAGTAAGGGGAACTTTTAGCTCACCATTCCAGACTGAATTGACCATTTGTGGAACAATCTCTCTTAGTGGAATCTTGCTTCACTGAATTTTTTCAAGTGCTTAGATTTAGCTTTTTTTGAATTGCTCTGATGCTCCATTCTGGTCAGACATATATTGTGTATTGGCTGTTTGTCTGGCAACTTGATACCTTTGAGGCAATTTTTGAACATCCTCTGACTAATGGTAGGCTCTGTGGTTGTGTATTTTGACTTAGCTAACCAATTACCCCTTTCCGTATTCTTCACTTTTCAGGCTGTGACTCAGCAGGAGACAGTTCAAAGTTGAGAAATTCCCATGGAAGAGAGGGACTAGAGCAAAGGGGTGTAAGGGAATGCAGAATTCTGGGTTGGAAGCCACATCACTCTGCTTTCTAGTGGTAGCTGCTCATGCAAGTCACCTTGAGGAAGCACACCGTATGACCTGCACAAAGACTGCTGTCCCAAAATCACAACTCACAAAATTCAGGGATCCAACTTTGGTCTCGAATGTTCCAAAATCCATTGAAAAATACTTGATTGTTACAGACTTGATTGCTAAAATATGGATTACATTTGAGGGTTGAAATTGCTAGCACTTTAAATTAGTATATAGCCTTCTGTATGCCCATTTTGATGACTTAAAAGCTTTGTTCAGTGAGCTACTGAGTATCCTTATTTCACTGACTTCCCAAAGCCAGAGGAAAGAGTTTAATGGTTTAAGTCCTAGAGGGCAGGGATTTCATTTTTGTATATATTTGTCTAAGACCTGATTCTGCACCACTAGAGTGATTGGGAGCTTTTCCATTGATTTCAGTGGCTATGTCTACACTTGGTCAAATAGTTCGACTTTGCTAAGGAGGGGGTGCGAAGAGAGTTGAGGGAGAGAGGGAGTGGGGCAGCTTGGGGGGAGTGAAGAGGGTTGGGGGGAGAGTGGGAGGCCAGGGGAAGGGGTCGGAGTCAGTAGCCTTCAGGAGGCGGGTCACTGGCCTGCTGGCACCTGCCCCGGGTCCTGGACCGCCGCTGAGGAGAGCTGCTTCTGGGCTACAGGACAGCGCCTTGGGGGAAACAGGTGCACCTCCATGCGCTCCACGGCCTGCGTCTGCCACTCGAGGAGGGTGAGCATCCGCTCAAGCAGCCGCCACTCGACCCCCCGTGGCCCTAGTCCTGGTCCTGCCGCGGTGCCAGGCCTGGCTCAGTCCTTTTGCTCACGTGGACCAGGTTGTCCCATGAGCGCCGCCCCCTCCTCCGGGTCGGGCCTGCTTGGGCGGCAGGACTGCCGGGTGTCAAGGGTGCTGGAGCTGCTGGGAAGAAGTAAAGAAGAGGGACCCTCCTATTAGCTGGTGTGGAGTGCAGTCTGAGAGCAGTTGCTGTCCCCTGACCAACCCCCGGCTTCCCAGTCCCTGTCCTTTAGCATAGCGAACCCTTGGCACACACCAGCACGCTGTGCTGCCCAGGTCGGGTGCAGGGCCCACAGTGGTGAGCTGCAGGCAGCCCTGCCTCGCAGGGTCTCTCCTGAGGCCACGTGCCAGCAGTGTCAGGGGCATGTTGTGTGGCCTTTGGGGCTCCTGCCTATGGTCCCACCACCCCATCTCCAGACACACCACTGCACCACTCACCTTGGGTTTCCCTCCCTCCCCCGCCACACAGCCCCCAGCCCCTCTGCCCCTGTGGGAGTGCCTTCCCCACCCCCGACCCTACCTGTCCCTGGGCCATGTTCCCCTGCAGTCCCTGTCCCCAGGCATGTCCAGCCCTGGCCGCAGGGGGGAGGAAAAGAATGGGGAGCACTCACCAGGAGGTGCAGCAGGTGTCCCTCGCCAGATTCTTCCTCGGCAGGGGGAACCTGCTCCTCTCCCTCCTGCTGGGAGGCTGGGTCGGGCATCGGGGCAGGGATCAGCTACGGGATGGCAGCTGGCTCCAGGGGTAACAAGGTGCCCTCCGGCTCCTGGGGCTGGCTGGTCTCCCCTTCCTCCAGCACCACAGTTTCCTCCACTGAGCCCTCGTCCTGGATGTTGTCAGGGGAGGTAGGCTCAGCAGAGTCAACTGTTTGCATGGGGAGCCGCCACTCTCCTGCCCCAGGAAGCTGTGCAGCTCCGAATAATAGCGGCAGGTGGTGATGGGGGTTGCCCCCATCCTGAGGCTCACCTCCCAGGTCTTCTGATAGCCCTGCCTCAGGTCCTTTATTTTCACCCAGGCCTGCTGAGTGTCCCGGGTTGTAGTCCTTGGCAGCCAGGGCCTGGGAAATGGAGGCATAAACCTCCTTATTCCACTGGCTGCCCTGCAGCCAGGGGCCCACTGCCTCATCCCCCCAGATGGCTATCAGAGCCAGAATTTCCTAGTGACTCCAGGAAGGGGCCCACCTGCTGCACTGGCTGCCCTGCTCTGTCATGCTTGCAGAGGCAGGCCTGTCCAGGTCTGAACTTCAGGGAGGGCAGGGCTGTGTCCTGCCCCGTGATTGGCCAGGGTGTGTTTCCTGTTCCATGAACTCTGGGAGGGAAGTCAGGGAGAGGGGAAGGGAGCTCTGGAGGCCATTGAAGTTGACTTCGAGCTACTCTGTGTCTATGTTGGCTTAAGTTGACTTAATAAAGTCGACTTAAGCAGTAAGTCGACGTAAGGAAACTGTAGTGTGGACGCAGAGTAAATTAAGTCTACTTAAGCCTCCTTAAGTCGACTTAATTTAATAGTGTAGACACACCCAATGAGTTTGGGGTCAAGTCTATAGTGTCTAGCACATGGGAGCTCAGCTGGGCAATGATCTTTATGTGCTACCACAATGTATAAGTTAAACAAAAAGCAAACCAGTGTTCTGCATTCACACTGAATACTTGGCTCGTTTAGAGTATCCCTTTTCCCCCAATCCACTTCCCCATTTGTTACTTTTATTTTTACATATTATAAAGTCTCTTGAAGAGCTGCTATGTGCTCCAACTGGTACATCTGTTTACAGTGTCTAGCACATTTTACATGACATCATAATATAGATAATAGAAAATTAGTAGCTTCCATCCCCAAAATGGCTGCATTTCAGTTTTGTAAAATGCTTTGTGATCCTTAAAACTGAAAGACATGATATGTGTTAGATATGTGGTGTGGATAGATTATAATATGATAATAAGGAGACAGCAAACTCTCAGCTCCATGCTGAACCTTTATTCCCAATTACCTAAGGTAACCCAGGATACCACAATATGAAGTCAATAAATAATATTAATTTGTCATATGAGAATGCATAGAAGTCTCAGACATGGATGAAGAACCTGATTCTGCTATGTTGGAACATAAGAAAGGCCATCCTGGGTCACACCAATGGACTATAGCCCAATATCCTATCTTCTGACAGAGGTCAATGCCAGGAGCTTCAGAAGAAATTAAAAGAACAGTGAGCTCTTCCGGCTTCTGGAAATCAGAGGCAAAGGACACACAGATGACTGTATCCCTGACCACCTTGGGTGAAAGCCATTGATGGATCTATCCCCTATGAAATTATCTAGTTCTTTTTTGACACCTATTATACTTTTGGTCTTCACAACATCCCCTAGCAACAAGTTCCACAGGCTGGCTGTGTGTTGCGTGTTGTTCAAACACAGAATAAAGAGGTGGTCTCAGCCCCAAAGAGACAATTTCTAGCTTCTCCCAAAGTGGGCTGCAGTACTGTTACAGGCACTACATAAAGGATATTACATAGAGCTCCTTTTAGAAAGGCATAAATCAAGTGTGCTCCCTGTTTTCCCAGAGCATTGCTTCTGCTTGGGGCATCTTGTTGTCTTGATTAAATGGGTAGCCTAGTGAAGTATATACTGTACTATATACAGTAATGTAAACATTATATATGTTGCTATTTTTTTCTTTTCTCACCAACTTTGCTCAGTGCTTTGGAGAGGAGTCTACAGAGTAGGTTCCTTCCTCAAAAGAGCTTACAAAGTAAAGAAGCAACATACAGATGAAGGATGGGACTATGGGTACCTTTATAAAGCAAAGGGATTGAATATGGAGTTTATCATTAATCATCAGGATTGTTATTAGTTACTTATACTGTAGTAGTGTCTGGAGGCTACTACTAAAGTCAGTATTTCATTGTGCTACTCCCAGGTCTTGTTATAGCAATTCCACAATTGGAGTACAATTTTTGCTTTTAAAATAATTTTTGAGCTGTGTAAAACATGAAAAACATTCATTATCCTTTAGCTGACTTTTCCCCACCCTCCAAAAATTTCTTGATCATATGTTGTTATTCTGATGGACAGTTTTAATCAAAATCTCAACATTTCATAATTTTCAATGACTTAATTTCAACTTAGATCTATTCATTAACCCCTCTCTCTGGGTCTTATAGTCCTGCCCAGAGTACTTTAAGAAGTAATTTGAAGGAAGAGCATATATGTTTGCAGGTGATAGGCAGCAGACAGAGTCAAGAAGTAGACTGTAGCCTTTGAGTGGCTTTCCAGTGGGCCATGTTATGATTAAAAAACAAAAAACAACCGGGAATGCTGTGTTTTGGTACTTTTAACGGTGAGGAGTAATTAATCATTGGAAAAATGTACCATGGGTCATGGTAGATTCTCTATCACAGGCAACTTTTAAATTAAGATTGTATTTTTTTTTCTAAAAGATAACGTCTAGGAATAATTTTGGGAAAGTTCTATGAAAGTTCTTATTCAGGAGGTCATGAAATAGTCATATTGAAACCTTTTGTCCTTGGAATATATTAATTTAAAATCTCAACCACAAAATGACATAAAAGCCCTGGTTCTGTAAATCTTTCAAGTCTGTGTTTCCCTTTAAAGACATGATGAGATCAACTGAAGTCAGTAAGACAAGTTATGTACTAAAAGTTAAGCAGATGAATGTTTTCGGAATAGAAGTCTGTCAGGGGCTACTCCCTCCCACGGGCCCATAGAGGGGGAAAGTCTGAGGACACAAACTGGGAGGGTGTCTTCACGACTCACAGAATCAGTGTCCCCCCCTCTGAGTTCAGGATAACCCGGCCTAGTCATCAGAGTCTATGCACTCCCTAGGATTAGGGCAGCATGGTCTAGTGGCCAGAGTCCTTGCACTCCCTGGGGTCAGGGCAGCACAGCCTGCTCTGTAATGGGGGCTGGTGCAACTCCTCTGCAGGAGCTCACAGCATGCATCCTTCCTCTACACTGGCCATTCCAGACTGAATTTCCTTTTATAGGGGAACAGCAGGCTGAGCATGCCCAGCAGGGCTTAAGGGGCGGGGCCTTATCTACCCATAGGGTCTGCTGGGTTCCTGCAGTGTAGGGTGGGGCTGCCCTGTCACAGAGTCTAATAGAACATAGAACATTAGATGCTATTTAGGACTCGTTGCATCTTACTAAGAGTAAATTCAGATCAGGCAAGTGACAGGTTTGATTTTAAAAACAATTAAAACTTTATGCATGTTAAATAATAAGTAAAATGGAGCCACTTAGTTACCTGGAGTGAAAGGCCAAACAAAGAGACAGTTCCTGTCATTAGGGATTAGGGAGAAAACAGCTAAAAACCTGTTTGAAAGGCAGACAGTGAATTGATTATTACTGAATCTTTGAAGCTATTTATAAAATAAAATAAAAATAAAATCTTGAATGGCAACCATGTTGCCTTATTTTTGACTCCACAGGGAACTGCTACAAACAGCTGCAAGATGCCACCTCCCGCCAGGCAGAACAAGGCAGGTAATGATGAGGACACATATGAGAGTAATTATATAAAACCCGGTTTTAGAGATACAACTGGAGAAATTATTAGAAGACGTCATAGAGACAAAAGGTTGGATTTTGAGCTAAGTGAATAACTGTGCATTCAGTGGAGTTACTTAGGATTCATACCCATGAAAGTGAGAGCAGAATCTGGCTCAAAGACTAACCTCCAAAGAAAGAGGTGTCTACTGAAGGATAAGAGGAAGCAGTACTGAAGTGCTAACTGACTGTTAAAGTGATGATAGGGAGACTGGCTGGCTTAGAGGATAGATCATAGGGGATACAGGGAATCTGTAATAAGCTAGAGAGTATGAAAAGCCTGGTACCCTATTCCCCTACACCTTGTTTATTTGTTTACAGTGCAAAATGATATAAATCAGAACAGTGGAGTTTTACACCCACTTTTGACTGGTGTAACTGATTATGCAAGGTGCAGTGGAACAGTGAACCAAAAGCTCTGTCTCTCTTTTGCATGCCACCCAGGAAGGTAATGGCACGAAGCTGTTGCCATCTGGTAACTGTTTGGCATTCTCTGTGATATCAATGGCTCAGCCTAGCTTCTAGAAGAGAGGTGCCTTGCTAAGGTATTGAAAGCTTCTTGTGTGTCAGTGTTGAAAGGTACTGTGTGTGAGTTATAGGGGGCCTTCACAAAATAATCCCTCTTCTCAGGAGGGCTGGTAGAAAAAATGGATTAAAACAAAAACTTTGCTTTCAGAAAGCAGAGGCTATTTTAATTTGTGCTTCTAAGTAAAATACTAGTATTAAATGGCTGATTTGGCATGATGCATGGGGATTGAACAGCATAGTTCCAGTCAGCATTAAAACTACACACTGCACTGAAAAGGTATCTGATGATATTTAATGCTAGTTTGGCATGTGAAGTGGGGCAATAGCTTTGATTTAAGTAATGATCAGTCTATAGAAAAACCATGATGTGCAGGGCATTCTTTTTGGACTGAACCAGTGCGTTCTGCCAAGATGTAACCAAGCTGTGACATGCTGCATCCCACATACACCCTTGTGGTGTGATCAGTGTATCATTCAGGTTCACCCTTAGAGCGTAACTGTATATGGTGTGATGCAAAGTATGTCATGTAAAGTGTTTCTGGAATGGTCATGGCATACTGAACATTACTAGTAGCATGTTTTCTTCAACATCATACATGTGTACAGATATGAAACTCTGCCAAGTAGTGTCCCCAAATGTGTCTCACATAGCTTCAATAGATGCAGACAAAGTTGTCTTTCCACACCCAGCAAAGGCATGCATACAAGAACAGTGGACTAGCTAAGCATCTGTGATACTTTGGCTCAAGTGGAAGGAATCACATCCATTGCCAGACATGGACAATGACATGACCCCAGGGGGCATCGAGGAAACTGGAAATAACAAAGAGGCACCCCTGGCTAGGAGCTCTCCCCCATCCTCTAAGCAACATCAAGGACTGGGACCTACTCACAGGATGGGTGATGGGCTGCAAAACATGCAGCAGCCAACCTGTGCGAAAGGCTGAAACACAGACTAAAATAGGGATGAAAGTTTAAAATGCAAGTTTTCCTTTATTTGATTGTGATAAACTCTTTGATTTGTTGTTAATCTTCAGATCTATATTCTTCTGACATACAATCACTTAAACTCTCACTGTAGTCAATAAACTTGTTTGTTTTATCAGAAGCAGTGTGTGTGACTTAAGAGTGACAGAGCTGGTGCATATCGATGTCTTTGATAAATTGACAGACAAGTATCAATGAACTTGTAGGGTATAGTGAGGAGCACTGAACCCTGCAAGATGGTAGTTCCCAAGGTTGCATTTGGGACTGGGGATGTTTGCAGGGAGGCTGTCCCATAAGTGGTTAGGGAGAGCACTCTTCCACTGGGTGAGGCACTGATTACATGCAGGAAGTTGAGCAAGAGCTGACCCAGGAGTGGGGTTCACATAGCAAGGCTGTGGGTAACTCAGGGCACTGGAGTGGAATTGGGGTGGCACGGGTGTACACCAGTCCAGATTGCTGGTGAGGAACATCACACAAGCATTTGTGTTTGAGACTCGTAACATATTGTGTAAAATAAACTGATCATACATAAAAATCCATTTCAAATAACAACACAGATAATAAATCCTAATTTATTCTATTAGAATTTAAACCATATGTCCATGTAAGTGTACAAATTCACTGTGTCCATAAAACATAGTTGTTTAAATTATTTTCCTAGAGGAAACATTTTTATGTGACAGTGAATAATTTCAGAACAATGGAAACAATCCTAAGAGATATAGCGGTTATCAGCTGATAATAGACAAAAGGCTCAAAATGGAAAGTAGGTCAGAAATACACATCTGCCATACTTGTAACTTAGGATCATTCAAATCTGGATCTGAATTTCGGAACTCAGTCCTGGCTCTATAATTGATGCAAAAAAAAAAACCCCCAACATCCACAACTTATGATATAAAATAGCCTGGAGGTGTGGATGGTCCAAATCAGGTGGGGTGACACTGAGTTAAGAAGGATTGTGTGGCAATGGGGAAATGACGGGATGCCTTACTATAAAGAGATGGCAGCATTCTCCTGTGAATCCATCCTATTAGCAGGCAGTGTCGATCCTGCTAGGAGAAGCTTAGTGTTAACTAACCCAGCGTTTCACAACCACTGTTTTGGGACACATTACTGTGTCGCCACATAGCGGTAAGTGTGTTATGGAGAGCCAGGGAGATGGCTAGATTCAGCCTGAGGAGGCGGGCTGGTGTGTCCTGTAGAGTCACGACACACTGCTCAGTGTGTCATGGCTTCTAAAAGGTTGAGAACTAGTGAACTAACCAATAGAGCTAGAAATAGAAATGGATTTTTTTGCCATAAAATGAAGATTTGGGGTAACCAAAACTGTTCATGAATTTAAGTCGATTATGGCAAATGGTTTCAGAGTAAAAAAATTCAGAAATGTTAAAATGGTTTGTTTTGATGTTATAGAAATTAAACATTTTGAGTTTTTGTTGTTTCAGAAAGATATTTTGCTTTGGAATCTCTCTGAATTTTATCTTAAAACCCTCTTCACAAACAAACAAATGAACGAACAAACAAACAAACAAACAGAACATCATAAAAAATTGATTTCAGATAGAAACAATTCAGACCAAAACTAATTTTTTAACTTTTTTGTTTGTTCAAGAAATTTGAACATTTTTTGTTTCGTTCATTCCTAAACAATTTTCATTTTCTTTTTTTGATTTAGCTTCCAAATTGAATAATTGGTTAGTTGCTCAGCACTGCTTTTAAGTGTACATAGCTTGTAACCTATCTTGCTATCTGAATATTAGGGAAGTGGGAGTGACTCAGAGACATAGAAAATTCCAGGTGTGGACTGTAAGAGCTGAAGAAGAAAAGCTAAAGACAGAGAAAAGGTTTGAGTGAATTTTTGTTTCTTGTTCTTAATTTCTTTATCGAATAGGGAAAGAACAAATTAAAATGACTTAGACAAGTTAGATGTCTTCAAGTCACAAGGGCTTGATGATAGGCACCCTAGAGCAGTGGTCGGCAAACTTTTTAGTCAACTGAGCCAAATATCAACAAAACAGCGATTGAAAT
>ML685818.1:11707857-11808437 GCA_007922175.1 Pelusios castaneus | reverse complement strand
TATCTATCTATCTATCTATCTATCTATCTATCTATCTATCTATCTATGACAATGTTATGTGAATAGCACTTAAGTATTGTGAATATGTTTGCCTCTGGATAGATATTTTTCATGTTTTAGCAAACCTCTGTGTACTTCAAATTCCAGCAACTACCGTGAGGTTTTTGAGACTCCAATGTCCCTGTTTTTAACAAGTAGACATTGCTTTGTTTTTTAAAAATAAGACATAATTAAATACGCACATAGAAATTAATGATTTTGGACTCTTAGAATAGAAAATTTGGCTGCTACCTTGTAGCCTTGTAGATATGAGAGACTACAAATACAAATGGAAAATAAATATGTTGTTTTTCTTTATATGTGTCTTGTTCTTAGGAATTAATTAATTTTGTTATGACAGAACTAATATGAGTATAACACATCCTGAGAAATGTAATATTAATCAATATAATGTACTACATGTGTTTATTTTATTCAGTCAGAAAATATCGCTTCTCAGTCCTTTTCAATTTTTTTATTAGCTATATTCATAATTTTATTTAACTACTAATGGTCAAAAATTGGAAGGGATAGAAAATAGTGTGAGAGTTGGAGCGTGAAGTTTTATAACTGTTATGGAGTAGGATTAGATCTTCCACAACTTCCTACTTTGGGTTTCTTATTCGTTCCTTTGAGCATCTAGGGCCTCGTCCTTTGTCATTCACTGCAATGAGCACAGTATGAGTTCCCTGAGGCTAGCCAGTTTTGGAGATGAGATACTGGACCAAAAGGACAGTGGTGTGATGCAATGTGGCAATGTCTACATTCCTAGTTGTTTCTATCTGATAAAGCTCATTCATAATAAATATAGCAATAAATCTGCTTCAGATACTGTTTCCTCTAATCTCCCCAATCTCAAACTAACCCATTAAAAATTGGAAAGGCTGAAGTTAAAGGATGTAATCACTTTCTTCATGCTCTATATTGCCGCTTCTCATACTATCAGCCAAGGCAAGTAAGTAAGAATTATTATATTTGGTAAGTTTTAACTTATTTTCTAGGCAGTTGGTAGACTACACTGGTGTGCACTTTCAACTTTAACTAGATCCTAAAGATGTTGTTTAATTAACAAGAGTTACATTTGGATCCTAGCTTTGAAGCCTGGACTGATTTTAGAAAGGGAAAATTTTTATATTCTAAAGTCTTTTTCAAAAAATTTTTAAAAAAATCAGGTTCAGCATGTCTATCAAGGGAGACAATACATGTAGCATAAACTTTTGGTGGGTAAAATTAATTTTGCTGAGGTTTTCTGTGTCTGATGATTTCAGTTTGGAAATTTTGCTTGTAATGGAAAGGCAGGGCTATGATCTGAGAAAAGATTTTGCCTGAGCCTTTTTAATTAAACCACTCATTCCATAAACCACAAACATTTTACATAAAAATAAGTTAATCTACTACACCTAATTAAGCATTATATATTGAAGCCATGCATCAGTGATTGGAATTATATCAATGGACCAATTCATTTATCAAAGCTGACAATCCAAGTTCTTAACTACAATGATAAATGACTTCCCTTCAAGGGAATGCTATTTTACCTTGGCAATTCCCTTTCTCTTTTAATGCTTAGAATCAGTTTAGAGTTAGAAATTCATGACATACTAAACAGGCATTTTTCTATTTGGTCATTCTCCATAGTCTCTTTCTCTTGTTAAAGTCGTCAAGTTATCTAGAGGTTATTATACCTACCTTTATAGTGTAATCTTTCTGCAAGAATAAATTTCATAGTACAATGATTAGAGTATTCTAGTACATGTTTTGAGCCATCACATCTCTTACTTTCTAGAGCAGCTTCAGAGACATAGGCCTACATTTACTGTAACATATGTGTCTCCATTTGATGTTGATAGGGACACACATCTAAGGACTGAAGGGGACCCATTGAAGCCACTGAATAGTACAAAAAAAACTCTTCCTTCTCTTCCTGCAGTTCAATCATGAATATCATGGAAGCACATGGTTCTGTTTGAATTTGATATAAATGAAATGAACAAGAATCTCCCTGACAAAAAGCAACACATACTGCTTTAAATCAGAGTACTTAAGTATATCCTTAACTTTGTGAATAGTCCCATAGTGCCACCAACTGCTCTTGTGCTTAAAGTTAAGCACGTACATCAGTAACTTAAAAAATACTGTACATTGAAGGCAAAAAGATTTACTGATTTCCACAGACATTCCATTTCCATCTAAACCATTTTGACTGGAGACTGGGTTTTAACTAAGCAAAAATTTTCACAAAAGGTGTATACTTTCCAGGTTTGTTTGGTTTTTTTAAACCTAAAATACTTTGTTTTGGAAATGCTGCTTTAGTGTCATATAGAGATATGGTTTGCTTTCTTCATGTTTTCATTCTCCTCTTTTAGGCCAGGCTCCTTGGCCAGACAATATCTTCCATGACATACTACCTACCTTCTTTCCTTTACATCTTTTCCAGACTAGCCAGTTTGCTAATATTTTGGACAGCAGATTATGATTTAAGAGAAAGAACTAACTTTCCAATTCTTTAAGTGATTCCTCAGGCTTCCATTGTCATTGAAAACACTTTTATCCTTTTCCAGCTCAGATTCAACTCATATTAGTGCCAGTTTATGAAAAAATTAAGACCTCTGGGCTTGCTTGTATGAGTGCATTAAGTGTATTTTTTCCTTTAGAGTGAGCTTTGTAATATTTAAAATGTGTTGACAGAAAATGCCACCAAACCTCAGATTTCCAAACAAAGCCTGCATTTCTTTAGTTTTGCTTAACAGCTCTTCCCTTGCTCTCATTAAACGGTCCTTCTGATCCTCTGAAAGATATTGAGATATTAATAAAAGAAAAATTGTTCTCTAGCAGCACTGCTTGTACATTTTAAAAACAATGTGCTGCTCCTATCTAAGAGGCTATCAGAACTGCAAGAGAAAAGTAGGATTCATATTTTCTTTGCATAAGAGAACAAGACATCCTGTTACTTTAGGAAGGACAAAGAGACTATCAGTCAAGAAGGTTGCAGGCTCAAGCTAAAAATTTTTGCAGTAGTGTTAGAAACCAAAACTGAATTCTTATATAGTGCATAGGGTAGGAAATGGATTCTGGATTTTATATACTGATAGCAATACTTAAGTTTATAATCTCTTAACTGCTTTGATTTTAATGGGAGAAGAGGGTACTCAGTGACTTATGTGATTGGGGTCCTGAAAGTTGATCCCTTCCTTAGGTTTAGGGGCTTATTCTGGCCTGTGCCCCCTAAACTGTTTCAGCAGAATATAAAGACCATAAAGGGTCAGTAAATGGACTGGAAGATAATTTCCCTCATGTAGGACCAGCATAGGATTAGCATAAGCAGTTTTTGTTGCCCTCCTACAACCACTGCAGGTCCTGGCCTACGAAGCCTGCTGGGGGTGACAGAGCATGATCCTAGCACTCAGTGGTATGGTGAGTCATGGCTATGGTGAAGGCCATCGGCTATGTCTACACTTGTAATTTTAAGTCGACTTAGTCAGTCTACACTTAAAATTAAAGTCAACTTAAAGGGAAATTTACAAAGTCGACCTAGAGTGTCCACACTGGACGCCTAGGTCGACAACTCTAGGGGTTAGGGGGACCTTGGGCAGGTCCACGGTGGCAGGGGAGGGCACCCATTGTGTACAATGGGGCAAAGGGGGACAGGGACCCTGGCAGGGCATGTGGGCAGGGTGTGACGCTGTCTGGATTTAGGGAACCATTTATGATATTATTTTCTATTAATATCTCATAAATGCTATAATCCATAGGAGCTATGTCATGTTTGGTATCAATAGAAAGGTAGTAATTTGCTGGGAATGATTATATAGTTTATGTCTAGGAATTGTATTTGTATTAGAAGTTAGGAATATGGTTGTTATATCTATACTTTAACTTGTGTGATTGTCTCCTTAATGGCTCATCAGGTTTCTCCCTGGGCCCATTGTACCTGGGAGCCTCTACAACCATTGTGTCCTTAATGTTAAGGAATCTCCCAGGCACAATGGGCCCAGGGAGAAACCTGATGAGCCATTAAGGACACAATGGTTATAGACAGCCTCCTGTCTGGGGAGTTTCACTAGAATCACACAAATTAAAGTATAGATATAACAACCATATTCCTAACTTCTAATACAAATACAATTCCTATTGTAGGCAGAGCAGGCTCAGGGCTGTTCTAACATATATTTCAGAGAGACACAGTGGGTAAGGTAATATGTTTTATTGTATGAACATTTGCTGGTCAGCGAGAGAAGCTTTTGAGCTTATACAGACCTGGAGAAAAGCTCTGTGTAAACTTGAAAGTTTGTCTCTCTCACCAACAGAAGTTTGGTCAATAAAACATATAATCTCACCCATCTTTTCTCTCTAATATATTGGCAGCAACCTGGTTACACCAGTACTTTTTACTAACATATATTGGCATTTAAACATTCCTTTCAGTACCCCAGAATCCTAGGGCACTGTAGTGGAGCAGTGGCTCCACTTGGGTCAAGAAGGGGTTAACTGGCCTGGAAGAGGTTAAAAAGGAGCCTGGCTGCAGCAGCCAATGAGGAGAGAGTGGCCAGTATAAAGCTAGGGCAGGAGAGATAGCTGGAGAGTTTGCAGCAGGAGCTGGTAGGGAGAGGGTCTTGCCCTGGCTAGGCAGCTGCAGGGCTCAGTACCCTGGAGGGCTCATTGTGGGTGCACAGTTAGCTGGTCAGTGGCTGAAACTCCTGAACTGGAGGACTGCAGCAGAGAGGCTGGAGCAGCAGTCAGGGGGGTCAGGAGCAGACTGCAGCTGGACTTGCTGGTGAGAGAGGCATGACTGGGGCAGCTGGGAAGCAGCCTAGGGGAGTGACACCTGATAAGCGTAGAGACTGGTGGGAGGTGGAAGGCCTCTGAGGAGGCACATACGGTCCATGGGCTGGAGACTGGTGTAGAGGGTAGGCCCAGGTCCCTCCCTGCTCCCCCCAGCATGGCAGGAGCGGTGTGGGTGGTAGGTGGGGGTACAAGCTTGCTGGCCCTAGACTGTTTTAACTTGTGGCTGGATTATAGTGTGCTGGACTAGACCACTGGGAAGTGGTCCATGGACTAGGCCTGGCCCACTGCGGCAAAGTGGGCCAGGGGACCTAGATACCCCTGAAGGGTGGACATTGGTCTTGGCTGGAGGGCTGAGGGTTGGAAGAGGACTTGAAAGCTGAGTCTGTCATGTGCAAAGCAGGGCATGGACTACCAGCAGGGGGTCCGCTTGAGACTAATTCCCCAAAACATTGCCAGGAGGTGCCCTGCTGGTCGGTCGGCAATCTGCTACAGGCACAAAGGTGGTTTAAAGCCACCTTTATCCCCCCCACACCCCCCGTACCCTAGCTGTGCCTCCTGTGCATTGCTGCTCAGGAGATACAGCATAGAATCTACCCCTCTGATGGTGGAAGGATGGTCCAGCTGTTAGCCTGTAAAATGGGGATTTTAGAGCAGAGCTGCTCTACTTCACTCAGGTGTGAGAATAAAAACATTCAAGATGGTGAGATGCTCAGATACTACAGCAATGGGAGCCATAGAGTGACATATATTTGTTACCTGCAGTTCCACTCTGCTAGGAAAGTTGGAACGTCCTACCCAAGATGGTGTGCATTTTAAGGTAATGGAGTAAATTTATCTAAGTTAAAGAGGTGACATATTGATGGCAGCTAACGGGATGTGCATACACACCCCAATAGCAGTAACCATGTTTAAAATCATTGCAGCACAGAGATGGCTTGTGAGGGGGATTTTCCAGAACAAGAACTTTAGATGTTTGTTTTTCTTCTTGATCACTTAGACAGGGAATCTGGCACATGGATTTATAGCACTTGGGAAGAATTCTTTCAATACAGTGGATAGAATAAAGAAACAGACTATCTCATTTAATAAAGGATGAGCAAGAGATGTGTGTACCATACATGTGCTATCTGAAAATTCTATATGTACAGCAGAGATTACAGCTGATGCCAGTAGCATATACAGACATACTATCCAATTGAGAACAGTGGTACCTGCATGGAAGTGCATTACAACCTGAAGCATCTCTGAAGATTTGTTGTCTCTGGTTGGACAATGCATTCCGTACATGACTGAAGAGTATCTGACATATGAAATTTTCAGCCTGCAAGATCTAGGGGGGAAAGGAGAACTGACAGATTGAGCTCTGTTGGCCTGTCTAGATTGGTTAGTTTGTGCTGTCACTGAAAAGTGCAGCTTGATCTATGGATGTATTTCTCCTGTTGTCTTGCATGACCACATTAGATATTTCTGCAGTTCCCCTTGACACTTCCTTGGAGTTATCAGTTGTAATTAATTTAAATTAGCAAAGACCTTGTACATTTGCTATGACAATTCCCTGATGACCTCAGGCTTCTTAAATATTAGTATATGTTGTGAATACAGTGCATTGCCATGGCTCCACTCCTGTAATTAATTCTAAATATATATAGTAATGAATGTTTAATAAAGGGGAATTCAAACAGCCCACCAGTCCTGACCCATATTTCTAATGTGACTCTTTGGCTTCAGTGGGATTTTTGCCTGTAGTGAGATGCCATTGCACTGACTGTTACAGGTTATCTTTAGATATTCTTGCTGGGAAGATTAAAGGGGGAGTTCATTAGTTTCCCAGTTGGATGGATGCATCCATCTTTTCGTAACAAATTACTAACAAAAAAAAAAGCATGTTCTGTCTATTTGACTACAGTCAAATCCAATGAATAGTGGTGCAAATATGTCCAGTCAGATACTGGACTAATTTTATTTTGCATAATTGCTGTGTTGCTCATATCTTATTTTCATAGTTAATAACTAGGACCTTGTCAGTAGAAAAGTAGAGATCACTGATTGATTGGACATGTGTGGTGTTGATCTCAGCTGAACAAGGAAGCCATTTAAATGGTTGTTTCTCAGATATGCAAGCTTTGCATGGATAAAATGACAAAGCAAAAATCACACTTCTTGCTCCCCAACCTTTGGTATTTATTTCTGAAATTTTAATTAACAAGAGCTATCCTAAAAACCTGAGCGCTGTTTGGTGGCCTATGGGAAATGAGTTTAATGGTCTCAGTCCACCTCCCGGCAGACAAGTTTCCACATTGCAAAAGAAAACTGGCATGAAATGACAGTTGTGTTGACAGTCACATAACAAAGGCTATACATGGAACAGGATATAGACGGAGACTTTTTCTCAGGGTCCTAGACCTTCCATTGTCATATAGCTCCATAAAAACATTCCTTATCTGTATGGCTAGCTTTGACATGTTCAATTAATAAAATAAAATATAATAAAATAAAATAAAAATAGAGGCATACTGAAAATTTGTTTCCAAAATAAGAGACAACCAGTTTGTAACGTATGAATGATATAAGATTATTGCCTTTCCTTTACGTAATCGTGCTAGAAGATACCTGAGAATTTAATCGGTTTCTCTTGGGTCCTCCTATTTTTTTAGGAATTTTATATTCTACTTGGAGAAAATGCCCCTAAGGGCAGTTAGGTCGACTTAACAAAGTGGACTAAGTCCACGTCCATGGAAACCACTTTGTTTAGTCAACTTAATAAGGTCAACTTTAAGTTGACTTAAAGTTGACCTTATTAAGTCGACTTAACAAAGTTGACCTAACTGTTTCTGGTGTAGCCATAGCCTTTGACTTTAATGACACTATTTATGTGAGCAGGATTTGCCCTACTTTTACAGCTTTTCTTATTTTTCCAGCATTCAGATTTGGTAAGTACTTGAAAGAAATGATGGTTCCTCCTTTGAAAAGCATCAGTGTTGCCCAACCCAAAAGACCACATAGTGAGAGTCAGCCCATAAATAATCATGAGAATGCCTTAACATTTTTTGAATATATGGAGTTCTTTTTATTACCTTATAGCATTTGAGCATTCAGTTAACAGTTTTAATCTTTTCTGTGCAAAGAGAACTAAAACATCTAGGGTTTCACTTTGCTTTGGTAAATGGAAGTTGAGATTCTCATATAATCATTTTTGAGAGGGATCGAGGCTTTAGTAAAATACAAGATTTTGTGATACTCAGATGAGAATCTTGAGAGTTGACAATACAGGAGTCTACAAGCTAAATGTAACAAAGTACAAGAATTAAGGAGCCCAAGTGAACAAAAGGGGTTGCAGCTAGGGAGAAGAAAGAGAAGGACGTCAATAAAAAGAGAGTACATTTACTCAGTCAGGTATGTACACCTTTGCTCTGCCTTTCCCAGGCCCCATTCCTCTTGGCTCTGCATGATGCTAGGCCAAGGTTTTTGATTGACTTTTGATGAAGAGCAAGTGGCTCACAAGATTATGTGAATATATGAGAATCTCTGTTTTCATTAAGGAAAATAAAAGATGGTGGGGTAATGTTTCTAGCCTTCAAAAATACACAGGAAAAAAACCGGAAGCATGACCCAAAGTTTAAAGAAAATAGAAGACAAAAATCAAGCCCAAAGCACTGAATTAAAATCCCATATTTATAATTCAGTCTCAGGATTTTTGTATGCTTAATGGTGGCAATACTGCAACAAGTATCAATTCACTAAGTGGCAAATCCACCGCCTTCCTTAATGGCAGTTCCTTAAGGCAACAGTACCTTTTTTAAATAAAGGGAATACAGTGGCCCTAATATACCTAGATATCACTGAGGCTTTTGTTCAGTTCCACATGAGAAATTATCAATTCAATAGGAAAAGATGGGGATTAATATGAAAATTGGAAGGTGAATAAGGAACTGGGGAGACTACAATGGGTCATCCTGAGAGGTGAACTCAAGGGTGTAGACATCCCCTGATTTCTGGCTAGGCCACTGAAATTACAGGCTGGGCCTGTCCAAGGGCAGCATCCAGTCACATGACCAGAAGCTGCCCCCCTGAGGGGGAGAAGAGGCCCAGCAGCTCCGAGAACTTCGCTGCAGCCACGGAGCCTGGTGGCCTCAGTCACAAATGGGACAGAGGTACCAGCATTGGCACCTCTGCTTCAGTTATGGCTACAGCTGCCAGGCCTTCCAGCTGCGAAGAGAGCAGAGGTGTTGGCGCTGACACCTCTGCTCTGCTTGTGGCCACTGGCTGCTGGGCAGCCCCACAGCAGAGAAATTCATGCCTCTGCCAGGCACTTGGGTGGGCTTCATGCCACAGTGGGTGGGCCCTGGCCCATCTGGATCCAACTGTGTCTGTGACCCTGCGTGAACTGTCAGGCTGGAGGAAGGTTACTAGTGGAGTTCCTCAAGAATGGTTTGTGGGACCAATGTTATTTAAGCTTGTTATTACTGACCTTGGCACAAAAAGTGGGAGTGTGCTAATAAAGTGCGTGGATGATACAAAATTCAGAGGTATTGTTAATACAGAGTAGGCCCAGGATATTGTACAGAAAGATCTGGATAATCTTGTAAAAAAGAGTAATAGAAATAAGATGAGATTTAATAGGGGGAAGTGCAAGGTCATGCATTTAGGGACTAAAGAATTTTTGCTGTGAGCTGGGAATACATCAGTTGGAAGTGACAGAGAGGGAATGGCACCTTGGTGTATTGGTTGATCACAGAATGACTATGAGCCGCTAATGTGATGTGTCCATGAAAAGAGTTAATGCTGTCCTAGGATTCATCAGGCAAGGTATTTCCAGTAGAGATAGGGAGGTGTTAGTACCGTTATGCAAAGTGCTTTCATCTGAAATATTGCATTCAGTTCTGATCTCCCATGTTTAAGAAAGATGAATGCTAACTGGAACAGGTACAGGGAAGGACTAATAGGATGATCTGAGGAATGGAAAACCTACCATATGAGAAGAGACTCAAAGAGTGTGTCTACACTTACAAGTTAGGTTGATTTAAGGAGGCTTAAGTCGACCTAAACTACTCTGGGTCCACACTGGGCTTTCCTTAAGTCGACTTAAGCATTGCCTTTCGTCGACTTAAGGAAAAGTAAAGTTGACTTAATAACAACTCATTTTAGGTCGACTAACACTTAAATCTACCATATTAAGTCGACTTAAGCCAGTGTGGATGGGGATTAGCACCTAAATTGGTCTTAAATCAATTTAAAGTGTTAAGTCGACTTAATAAGGTCGAAAAGGGGCTAGGTCTACACTAGAAAAGTTAAGTCGACTTTTCTTAAGTTGACTTAGTAAGGTTGACTTTAAGTCAACTGAAAGTAGACCTTATTAAGTTGACTTAATAAAGTCAACTTAACTTTTCTAGTGTAGACATAGCCAAAGATCTTAGCTTGTTTAATTTGACCAAAAGAAGGCTTGGGGGAGATATGATTGCTCTCTATTCAGAGGGAGAGGAGTTATTTAAGATCAGCATCAATGAGGATACAGGCACAAATGGGAATAAATTGGTCACTAGGACAGTGGTTCCCAACCTTTTCAGTAACACGGCACACTTCAATGAGAGAAACAATTCCACAGCACACCTACTTTTTTCAGCTGAATTGATTGCTCATAAATTTCACATTTTCTTACATTTACTAGGGTTATGGCCTTACTAGAGAGGTTTGCAACATGGTGCATACAGTAAGCTAAAGAAGGATCAAATGCATTAATGTTTTAATCCACCAGAAAAAAATACATGTTATCTCAATTTTGCCCTTTGGCCATCTGCGTTTAGAATGTTCACATTTTAGAATCAAAAGACCGATTCCTCGCTTTTAATTTAATGATTAACTTTCATGAGTTTTATGAGTTGTAATTTTGGTTGGGTAGACTATTGTTTAAGATGAAATAATGTTTGTTTTACATTGATTTTCATTACTTTTGTAGAAAATTTCGCAGCACAGTTAGACAGTTCTCGCAGCACATTGGTTGAAAACCACTGCATTAGGAAGTTTAAACTTAAAATTAGAGGAAGGTTTCTAACCACCATGAACTGGTTTTGGTGTTTTACTGCGTGATATTCCTGGAAGAATGGAAAAGAAATCCACAGTTAACTATATTACATGAACCTATTTGAGGAGTAAAAAACCTCTCTCTGGGCCAAATCCTGCTCTCACTGAAGTCAATGGGAGTTTTGCCATTGACTTCAAAAGGAACTAGGATTTCATCCATCATGTTTTTACTTAATTTTTGTCAGTGACTGTTCAGATGAGCTGGAAGTATAAACTCCAGCAGGACCAGCATGGAATATATTTTCTCCCAAAGAGAGACTACCTTCCTGAAACGAGCGAGTGACCTCTCTATGTCATAAGAGCAACACCACAGATCAGCTTTATTGTTCCTCTCTTTCTATAATTAGAATTCTTCAATTCTACAAAACATATTCCTCCGAGAGGGTCAGTATAGCAGATACTATGGAATCTATTTGACTTTTTGGTTTTCTTCTCCCCGAAGATGTAGCTGGTAAGTGACTAATAAAAGGACACAGCCTTTGTGTTGTATGTGTAAGGCCATTAATTTGAGTCCCAAAGATGGATGGATTTCTAGTCCGTTTTCCTTTGTTCTGTTGCATTCATGATTACTCTGGAGAATAAAAAGAATGAAAAAGTAGCTTCCTCTCCTATCTGCTTTATTACTGCAGGCACAGAGTATCATTTTCTGTCTTAAAGTTGATATAAGAGGACTTAGGTTGGTGTGAATACAACTGGTAAAAAAAAATATAAGGTTTCTTTTCTTTTTCTCCTTGTAATATCATTGACAAGTTTTATCTCATATTATTTCCTGGCTTTGTAGCAGTAAGGCTGGCTTTCACTGTTGGAAACATTTAAGTCTGAATACTTAATAGTTACCAGAAGTGAGCTATTTCTAAAGGAGAACCAACTTATGTCTCGGGTCAGTGTGCTACAACAACATACCTCTTTTCATATTGTATTCTCATATGCACATTTGTTAGTCATCCCCCTTGTTATTGGGTAAAGTGATGAGTTATAAAATTACAGCACATTAGTGGCGGGCCAATAAACATTCAGTAAAAGGCTAGATTGGTGCAATGTCTTTGTATTTTACTATTTTCAATTTATTGCTAATTTTATGTTCATTCTTGGCTTCCCTTTGCTGTAGCTGGGAGAGACTGGCTTGTTTTTGTTCTTGCTGTGAATAAAAGAAGGACTTAAGATCACCACTTTTCCTGGCAAAACCTACAAGGGGAAGGCATAGGGGAAGGCAAACTGAGTGAGGTGCAATTGGAGGGGCTAATAGGGTTAGTAGAGAATGAGATCTCCCAGCCCCATGGATTATGAGACTCTGTGGGTAAGTGTCTGGTCTATAGAGACAGGAGATTCCTGGCACTAATAACATCATTATTGGTCCATGTATTCCCACTATGCCTGGCAGGATGGCTCCATCAAGAGCCTATTGCAGCTGCTCGGTAGCAATTGGAGAGAAACTTAGAGGAAAGCAGAATTCAATCCCACTCAGACATCTGCAGGCTCTTGGAGGGAGTACAATAGAGCTCTCTCTGTTCTCTACTGACCCCTTCTGGTGCGAACCCTGTTCCAAAATTCCTTGGAGCTGTATCGTATGAGCCCGAGTGGAGGAGCATTTGCTGGGCTCCTGAAGTTAAGAGGGAGGGGTGAAGGTGTTGTAGGAAAGGTAGCACCTCCTTTTCTTCCATATTGTCAAGGAAAGATCCCAGCTGCAGAGGCCTGTTTCTTAAGGACAGATGATAAGAGATGCTACTAAATGATGCCACCAACATCCCTCTTCTAAGTTATTTCTCAAGCACAGAAATATGAGATGAAGATTGGAGGGCCTTCTGTTCCTAGCAACATTGCACCGCTTCACTTAAATAAGACCTTTTTTTAACACAATCCTTTCCTGAGTTTTGTAAGAAAATGCAACCTGCTTTAGGCCTGATCCTGCATCTAGCACACTCTGAATGCTCATTGGGAATTGGGGTGTACAAGGAAGGCAGGATAGACATTTTTCTGCTCCCTGTCGTCAAAACTGGTTGAAAAGCAGCCTCTTTTCATTTGGAAATTGGGCTTTCCTTGTTTCATGGGGTTTTGTGTTTTCTAAAGGCATCAAAATCATGGTGCCTCCAGGTGTCCTGCAGCATTTAATGTTTAAGTCAGCAGTGAGTAAATCTGAGCCACGAAACACATAGCTGGAATGTTGCCTCAGTTAGTTTTTATCCATTCCCTGCATTAGAGTAACACAATGCCTTACTTCTTCCCTCCCTCCTTTGCATGACTACTCTTCTATTACATTTTCAGGACAGCACAAACCTACTCCATTCTTGCCTTTTAGGCCGTCTGCACATGTGATTGTGAATAACTAAAAATAACATGGGCTGTAAAATGGAGAATAATTCTCAGTCTGATAAATGTAAAAAATCTCTCTTTACAAAACTATGTTTTTCATCTTCCCTTTATTATTATGATTCCTGAGGGGAGGATGAGATTTCTTTCCCATGACTGCTTTTGATTCTACCACTGCTTTTTTTTTTTTTTTTAATCGTAGCCTATTGCATGGCTTCTACTTTTATGTGATTTTTGGCCTGTAAAGTGACTCCCCCCAAAAACTCATCCCATGAGCTGCCATATCCCATCATCCTTTGCAGCTGCAAAGGAATATGGCATTGATTTCAGGAAGAAGCACTGGGTTGCCTCAAGGCATTGCAGAGTGGTAAGGATTTTTAGAGCTGAGCCAACAGCTGGGTTGGGAAGCCTGAGCTAAAGTAACCGGCCAGAGAAGGCCTGAGACCTGAGCTAAAATAAGTCAAGCCCTGCCATTATAAAACAAAGTTAATGGAAGCTAGGCTATGAATGGTGGCAGACTCAGAGTAACTGACAAGAACGGAGCTGGAATTGCAAATACACACATTTCTAAAGAAGCACTAGGTACAAAACAGTCGTGCAAGCACATTCCAGAAAGGCACCAGAACATCCCAAGATGCGAAAAATAACAAGGATACACTGACCCCTCTTAAAGATAAGGTCAAGAAAAGAATTTGTACCTAATGGTTCAACAAAAAAATCTGTATTAAAGTAAAGGGTTGTATCTTGCCATGGCAAAGAAGCAGTGGGAAACTTGTGTGTATAAGTGTATAAAAGAGGTAGCCGTGTTAGTCTAGGTCAGCAAAACAAATAAGGAGTCCTGTGGCACTTTTAAAGACTAACACATTTATTTATCGCATGAGCTTTTGTGGGAGACAATCCCACTTTGGCGTTTGACAAAGTGGGATTGTCTCCCACAAAAACTCATGTGATAAATAAATTTGTTAGTCTTTAAAAGTGCCACAGGACTCCTTGTATAAAAGAGGGTTTCAAAGGAGTGTCTTTGTCTAGACAAGTGAGGAACAGAAAGGACTGCCATTTACTGGGCCATTCCATTGTCACGGGCATACGTGTATTAAGTGTATTTGTAGCACACTTTTTACCACGCTTAGCTGGCAATAAACTTGGCCTGGTGCTTCATTAACTAAATGGATCTCTGATCATATTGAGTAATTCAACCATGGCTTGATGTATCTAATATCTGTGCAGAGCTGGGACAGCATAGACTCTGAGAGAACACACATGCACACTCAACATATCAAATCATCCTTTCCTTTTGAATTGTGTTACTTGGGCCAAATTCCTACTGAAGCCAATGAGAGTTTTGCCTGAGTAAAGACTATTTAAGAAGCAAGAAAGGGCTTCAGGCCTTATACAGTATTACATGTGAAGGCATGGAACTTTCAGCTTTGGAAGTTCACGCTGCTTGTGATATATAGTGGCAGTGCCAGCTTTGACCTTCATACAAAAGCCAGTGGGAAAATGATGGCTCTAAAAGTATACTGGAGGCACTAAAACCTTTCCTTATTAAGGGCCCAATCAGCACCTTAGCGATGTTTATGTGACAACCAATTAATCAAGTTTAACTGGATGCAGAATAAGCAGGCCTACAGTGGAGGCATGGATCCTATTATGAATCAGTTCTCTATGATGGCCATTGGTAATGCTCCAACTGAAGATGCACAAATACACTGTATCCACATTTAAGTTGCCCAGAACCACAGATCCTGGTTTTCTTTTAGACCCATAAATAACACATTTCACAAAGTAGCTATAAAGATATGTTTGAGGAATTGTTTTGGGGACATTCTATGGCCTATGTAATACAAGAGGTCACAGTGGATTATTATAGTGGGCCCTTCTGACTTTAGCATCTCTGAATCGGTGAACAAAGTAGGTAAAATGGGTGGCTGGATTTGCTAACTGGGAAGAGTTAAGGTGATTAGGGTGCTTTCTCTAAATTATTACACAAAAAACGCAAACATGTGAGAGAAAGTAACTCTTCTGATTTCTTGGATTTCTATTTTTTAAAACATAATTTTCTTGAAACACTAAAAACACCATGATCGGTGCCTGCTTTCTTCACCTGACCTCTAAAAAAATGTTGTGGTGGGGGGAGATGTCTTAGTTTTTTCTTTTCCTATTCTTTGATTTCAGCTCCTTTAGTAATACAATGCTTTAAAATGATCTACCTATCGTACTGTTTTATTCTGCTTTGCACTTCTTCTACATGATGTATTGTAGTAGTGAGTGGAAGGTCAAACTGTGGTCAGGAGGAGCGTAGCATGGTCACACATCACTATAGATCTTGTTTTGTGTGACAAATGATCATCATTCGTCCTCAACAGTCCCTGCATCACATGGCCCCTTTTGATCTTGTGGACAATAAATAATGCATTCTCACTAAAGTAATTGAACTACTCATTTTGCTGAGAAGTCACTTGTACCAAAAAGAGTGATACATGGTACAGTTAAAGACTGCATTGTGGAGAGATGTCACCTATACCTAAAGGTTGAAGATAGATTCCAGTTAGACTACCTCATAACTTTATCTAAAAATCTGATCCATCTGATATTTCTAATGCCAGATCTCAGGCCAAGGTAGATAGTTATTTTGAAAGATTGGGGTAAATTGGATGGGACATACAGGATATACAAAATGAAACATTATGAAAGACGTTCAAATCCTTTTTTCTTTTTTTCTGTTGCAGCAAAATGTCTTGGTCCAGGAACTCCAAATTCATTTAATTGCTTTGGGCCCAGTGGAGAGTAAGTTTATTTGACTAACGTTTTGCTAGGAATGGATATTGGATGTTAACAGTAGTTTATAGGTACACAATAAAATATACATTGTATGTTCATGCTTTCAAAGATGCATGCTTTATAATGCGCTAAGATAAGAAGGAAGGCATGGAGAACTGTTAGTCTTTAAAAGTGCCACAGGACTCTGTTGTCTTTCAAAACCACTGTGGTTCTTGAGCAAGCTGTTCTAGTTTATATGTTGAATGATGAGGTGAACCTACATAATAGATGAGCTGGAACTTTTCCAGAGTTTCTGGCAGTTTTCAAGGGGCTTGCTCCTGCATCATTCAAGTCAATACGAATATTTTCATTGAGTTGAATGGTGGCAGGATCAAGCCCAAAGGGGAGCTACAAGAGCTGAATCCAGGTGGTTTGGATGACATGATCACCAATATTTTGGATTTTTTTTTGGCAAGTGAAATCTTAATTTTGAAATTCCAGGTTAAAGTCATGATTTTCTGAGAAAGCCACAGCATTCTCTAAAGGAATACTTGGCTGAATAACCAATAGATCTTTCAGCCTTAACTGCTGTTTTGCCTGGGAAATGGGAATAACACATTATACTGCCTACCACACATTACCAAGTAACCCAACACCACATACATCATATGGAAATAGACTGTGATGCAATCTCATAGTATTCTTTCATGACAGCCTATTCTATCATACGTGAGCATTCCTACTGGCCCTTGTGGAGGGGAAATTCCATTTTTCTTTGCTTTTTCCTTTACATTTTTTATTCCCTTCCTTTTTTTCTAACAGGAACTATAGCTGCAAAGTGCTAAAACTTGAAACCTTCAGGAAATTGCCATGAAACTGAAAACCAACAGGAAATTGACTGAATACCCTGCACACAACATCCAAAGTATTGCTTCAAGAATGGTCAAGTTTCTTTAGAGTTGGTGTGGTTAGTCTTGGTATAACTACAATAGAATACATGAGCATAGATATCTTCTTTGAATGTGTAGTGCTGGCCAATGTGCAGGACAATAATAGCTTTATATCTCTACCATGAGGACTGCTATTTCTAGGTGACGAGGGAATTTCTCTCTATAGAAAGTCTATTGTTGAAGAATGCTTTTGAAGGGAAACATTGCAACTGTCTTCTATGTAATGTCTATGTACGGAGTGTCTATAAATGTCCTACTGATATTATCTAACAATGTTTTAATTAGAGAGACCTTTTCTGTTTATCTCTCATTTATAGGGAACCAAATCATGTAGTCCAGCCTCCCTGTGTCCTGATGGTAATTTTCACTCTGCAAAGATTTCAAGGTTTGAGACTGTAAAACTCTATGGGCATTATGTTATTCCTCTTCCCGCCCCCCAACTCCTGCAGTTTACAAAAATGTACTACAGAGATTCTAAGGGCAGGGGTGTCACATGGGCCCATGCCCCAAATGTTTGCCCAATGCTCTGAGCCATGGGCCCCAGCACGTAGCTTGCCTGAACCCTGGTGTGCCTAGGAGCTCAGCTGGGGTGGACCAGAGTGGGCCCTTTCAAATTCAAATTCCTGTTCTGTGGCATGCCTAGGCATGTTGGCTCAGGGCAGGAAAACAGGTGGGAAATTTAAAATGTTGTGTCTGCGTGGTCTAGCCAGCATGTTCTGGCAGTATCTCTGGCAGCTGTGTGGGGTTGGCCTTCTTTAGCTCAAGGACCAGCACACAGTGACAGGGTGAGTATTGGCCCAGTGCTGAGTCAGCGGCGGGTGCTGGGTGAATGTGGCCCTGGGTGTTGAGAGAGTGGGGCTCTGGGTGCTGAGGGAGGCAACCCTGGGCTGAGCTGGACCGGCAGGATGCTGGGAGAGGATGGCCCATGGTGCCAGGCCAGGCCAGGCCAGGCCAGCAGGATGCCAGAGAAGCACAGCCCTTGGTGCTGTGGGAGCATGGCCCCAGGTTCAGGGCAAGGCAGGAGGTGAGGTGGTGGGGTCCTGGGCAAGGTGGGGTTATAACAGGGTGGTGAAGAGTGGGGGTTCCAGACCAAGGGGCCCCATGGCAGCAGAGGTAGGGTGGTTGTTGTGCCATGGGAGGCAGGGTAATAGTAGGGCACCCGGAGGCCTGTGCCCTGAATCTTTTTCATAAGAAGCAACACCTCTGCCTAAGAGTATTTCTTAATGTTAACTTTGACTACATTCATCAGTGTTTTTGGTGATGCTCTGCCAGTCCCCTTCATAGACCCAGGCAGCTACAACAGATTCAACATATTACCTCAAATTATCTCCTTTTTCACACAACGAGGATCATAGACTCATAGGCTATGTCTACACTAGAAAGTTAGGTCAACTTTGTTAAGTTGCCTTAATAAGGTCTACTTTAAGTGGACTTAAGGTCGACCTAACGAAGTGATTACCCTGAATGGGGACTTAGTAAGTCGACTTAAGGGTTAATCCACATCCACACTGTGCTGAAGTCGACCTAAGGAGTCGACTTAAGGGTTAGGTCGACCTAACTGGCGGTTCTTACTAAGTCAACTTAAGTTTTCATTAAGTCGACTGAAGGAATATTTTAAGTTGACTTAATGAAAGGCCAGTGTGGATGCGAAGTAATTTAGGTCGAATTAAGGTTACGTAAGTCAATCTAAATGCCAATGTAGGCATACCCGATATAGACTCTAAGATCCAAAGGCACCAGTATGATCATCTAGTCTGACCTCCTGCAAATGCAGGCCTCAAAATCTCACCCACCCACTCCAGCAATAAGCCTCCAACCTATGACTGAGTTATTTACCTCCTCAAATCATGATTTAAGGACTTTGAGATATAGAGAATTCACTGGTAGGTGAGCCTTGACCTGTGCTACAGAAGAAGGTGAAAACCCCCCAGAGCCCTAGCCAATCCGCTCCAAGGGAAAATTCCTTCCTGACCCCAAAAATGGTGGTCAGTTAAACCCTGAGCACGTGGGCAAGTCTCAACAGCTAGTCACCCAAGAAACAGTTCTCTGTAATAATTCAGAATCCAACCCATCTACCCTCCTTTCTTAGGCCACTTGGATATCCACCACCAGTAGCCAAAGATCAAAGATCAGTCAATTTCCAAACTAAGCTATCCCATCATACCATCCCCTCCATAAACTTATCAAACCCAATTTTGAAAGCAGTTATGTTTTTTGCCTCCACAGTTCCCCTTGGAAGGCTATTCCAGAATTTTACTCCTCTAATGGTTAGAAACCTGCATCTAATTTCAAGCCTAAATTTCCTGATGGACAGTTATATCCATTTGTTCTAGTGTCCACATTGGTGCTGTACTCAAATAATTCCACTCTCTCCCTGATATTTATCCCTCTGGTGTATTTATAGAGACCAATCATATCTCCCCTCAAACTTCTTTTGGGTAGGCTAAACATGCCAAGCTCCTTGGCTGCATCTACACTGGAAAATTAAGTCGACTTAAGCTTGGCTTAAGTCGACTTAATTTGCCCTGCGTCTACACTACACTTTTGCTTAAGTCGACTTAAGCAGCTTGCTTAAGTCGACTTAAGGAAAATAAAGTCGACCTAATGAAAATTAAGTCAACTTTATTAAACCACCTTTCTACTTAACCTAAGGCTTAATTTGACTTTTTAAAGTAGAATTAAGCCAGTGTAGCCCTGGGGTAGCCCTAAGTCGACTTAGGGCTACCCAAGGACTACACCAATGTCCTCCCTGCCGGGGAGGCACAGGGGGAGCCTGGCATGCCCCCAAAGAGCAGGGCATGTGGGCAGGGTGTGGCACAGTTTGGATTTAGGGAAGCATTTATGATATTATTTTCAATGGATATCTCATAAATGCTATAATCCATAGGAACTATGTCATGTTTTGTATCAATAGAAAGGTAGTAATTTACTGGGAATGATTATATAGTTTATGTCTAGGAATTCTATTTCGATTAGAAGTTAGGAATTTGATTTATATCCATACTTTAACTTGTGTCATTTGGGAGGAATACCTTAGATGGGAGGGTGTGAACAACCTTTGTCTCCTTAATGTTAAGGAATCTGCCAGGTGATATGGTCCCAGGGAGTAAACTGATGAGCCATTAAGGACACAATGGTTGTATTCTTTATGTCCTTAATGGCTCATCAGGATACTCCCTGGGACCATTCTACCTGGAAAATTCCTAAACATTAAGGAGACAATGGTTGTTCACATCCTCCTGTCTAAGGCATTCCTCCAGAATGATACAAGTTAAAGTATGGATATAACAACAAATTTTTAACTTCTAATCGAAATAGAATTCCTAGACATAAACTATATAATCATTCCCAGTAAATTGCTACCTTTCTATTGATACCAAACATGACATAGTTCCTATGGATTATAGCATTTATGAGATAACCATTGAAAATAATATCATAAATGTTTCTCTAAATCCAGACAGCATCAGATACAGGGCTCTGCCATGCCAGGGTCCCTGTCCCCCTTTGCCCCATTGCACACAGGGGGTGCCCCCCTGCCACCGTGGACCTGCCCAAGGTCCCCCTATCCCCACAAATTCGACCTAGAGCATCCAGTGTGGACGCTCTAGGTCAACTATGCAAGTTTTCCTTTAACTCGACTTTAATTTTAAGTGCAGACACACTAAGTCAACTTAACTAAGTCAACTTAAAGTCAACTTAGTGAAGTCGATTTAGTTAAAGTCGACTTGAAAGTGCAAGTGTAGACATAGCCCTTGAGTCTCCTCTCATAAGGCAGGTTTTCCACTCCACAGACCAACTTTGTAGCCCTTTTCTGCACCTGTTCCAATTTGAATTCATCCTTTTTAAACATGGGGGACCAGAACTAAGAACATAAGAACATAAGAAAGGCCGTACTGGGTCAGACCAGAGGTCCATCAAGCCCAGTATCTGTCTACCGACAGTGGCCAGTACCCAGGTGCCCCAGAGGGAGTGAACCTAACAGGCAATGATCAAGTGATCACTCTCCTGCCATCCGTCTCCATCCTCTGATAAACAGAGGCTAGGGACACCATTCTTATCCCCTTTCTGGCTAATAGCCATTTATGGACTTAGCCACCATGAACTTATCCAGTTCCCTTTTAAATATTGTTATAGTCCCAGCCTTCACAACCTCCTCAGGTAAGGAGTTCCACAAGTTGACTGTGCGTTGTGTGAAGAAGAACTTCCTTTTATTTGTTTTGAACCTGCTACCTATCAGTTTCATTTGGTGACCCCTGGTTCTTGTATTATGGGAGTATTTAAACAACTTTTCCTTGTCCACTTTTTCCACATCCGTCATAATTTTATATACTTCTATCATGTCCCCCCTCAGTCTCCTCTTTTCCAAGCTGAAGAGGCCCAGCCTTTTCAATCGTTCCTCATACGAGGCACTCTCCAAACCCCTAATCATTTTAGTTGCCCTTTTCTGAACCTTTTCTAGTGCTAGAATATCTTTTTTGAGATGAGGAGACCACATCTGTACACAGTATTCGAGATGTGGGCGTACCATGGATTTATATAAGGGCAATAATACATTTGCAGTCTTATTTTCTATCCCCTTTTTAATGATCCCTAACATCCTGTTTGCTTTTTAGACCGCCTCCGCACACTGTACGGACATCTTCAGAGAACTATCCACAATGATTCCAAGATCTTTTTCTTGACTCGTTGTAGCCAAATTAGCCCCCGTCATATTATAGGTATAGTTGGGGTTATTTTTCCCAATGTGCATTACTTTACACTTATCCACATTAAATTTCATTTGCCATTTGGATGCCCAATCACTTAGTTTTGTGAGATCTTTTTGAAGTTCTTCACAATCTGCTTTGGTCTTGACTATCTTGAGTAGTTTAGTATCATCTGCAAACTTAGCTACCTCACTGTTTACCCCTTTCTCCAGATCATTTATGAATAAATTGAATAGGACTGGTCCTAGGACCGACCCTTGGGGAACACCACTAGCTACCCTTTTCCAATCTGAGAATTTACCATTTACTCCTACCCTTTGTTCCCTGTCTTTTAACCAGTTCTCAATCCATGAAAGGACCTTTCCTTTTATCCCATGACAATTTAACTTACATAACAGCCTTTGGTGAGGGACCTTGTCAAATGCTTTCTGGAAATCTAAGTACACTATGTCCACTGGATCCCCCCTGTCCACATGTTTGTTAACCCCTTCAAAGATCTCTAATAGATTAGTAAGACACGATTTCCCCTTACAGAAACCATGTTGGCTATTGCTCAACAGTTTATGTTTTTCTATGTGACTGACAATTTTATTCTTAACTATTGTTTCAACTAATTTGCCCGGTACCGACGTTAGACTTACCGGTCTGTAATTGCCGGGATCCCCTCTAGGGCCCTTTTTAAATATTGGCGTTACATTAGCTAACTTCCAGTCTTTGGGTACCGAAGCCATTTTAAGGGACAGGTTACAAATCTTAGTTAACAGTTCCGCGACTTCACATTTGAGTTCTTTCAGAACTCTTGGGTGAATGCCATCTGGTCCCGGTGACTTGTTAATGTTGAGTTTATCAATTAATTCCAAAACTTCCTCTAGTGACACTTCAATCTGTGACAGTTCCTCAGATCTGTCACCTACAAAAGCCGGCTCAGGTTTGGGAATCTCACTAACATCTTCAGCCGTAAAAACCGAAGCAAAGAATCCATTTAGTTTCTCTGCAATGACTCTATCATCTTTAAGCGCTCCTTTTGTATTATCATCATCAAGGGGCCCGACTGGTTGTTTGGCAGGCTTCCTGCTTCTGATATACTTAAAAAACAATTTGTTATTACCTTTGGAGTTTTTGGCTAGCCGTTCTTCAAACTCCTCTTTGGCATGCTGCATGCAATATTCCATATGTGGTCTCACCAGTGCCTTATACAGCAGCACTAGCACATCCCTGTCTCTATTTGAAATACCTCTGCTGATACATCCTAGAACCGCATTAGCTTTTCTCATGGCCACATTGCATTGGTGGCTCATAGTCATCCTATGATCAACCAGTACTCCCAGATCCTTCTCCTCCTCAGTCCATTCCAACCCATGTGTCCCCCGCTTATAGGAAAAATTCTTTTTTGTCCCTAAATACATGACCTTGCACTTCCCATTATTAAATTTCATCCTATTCCTGATATTCCAGTTTACAACGTCATCCAGATCTTTCTGTATGGTATACTGATCCTTCTCTGTATTGGCAATACCAACCAATTTGGTGTCATCCACAAACTTTATTATCACATTCCCACTTTTTATGCCTAGGTCAGTAACAAAAAGTTTAAATAAAATCAGTCCCAAGACCGATTCCTGAGGAACTCCACTAGTAACCGCCCTCCAGCTTGACAGTTCACTCTTCAGTATGACCCGCTGCAGCCTCCCCTTTAACCAGTTCCTTATCCACCTTACTATATTCATATTAATCCCCATCTTCTGTAACTTATTTAAGAATTCCCTATGCCTTGCTGAAATCTAAGTACGTTAAATCCACCACATCCCCTTTGTCTAAAATATCTGTTATCCTTTCAAAGAAGGAGATCAGGTTGGCTTGGCATGATCTCCCTTTTGTAAAGCCATGTTGTATTTTATCCCAGTTACCATTATCCTCGATATCCTTAAGTACTTTCTCCTTCTAAATTTTCTCCAAGACCTTGCATACTACTGAGGTCAAACATAACAGGCCTGTAATTATCAGTATCATTTTTATTCCCTTTCTTGAAAATAGGAACTATATTAGCGATTCCCCAGTCATACGGTACAACCCCTGAGTTTACAGATTCATTAAAAATCTTTGCTAATAGGTTGGCAATTTCACGATCCAGTTCCTTTAATATACTCAGATGGAGATTATTTGCCCCCCCCCCTCGATTTAGTCCCACCCCGTAGCTCAAGTTTGGCTTCTACCTCAGGTATGGTAATTTCTACTTTCATGACCTCATTCCCATTAGCTACCCCACCTTTAACCCCTAGCTCGTCTTCACTCTCATTAAAAATAGATGCAAAGTACTTATTTAGACATTCAGCCATGCCTAGATCATCCTTGACCTACACCCCATCCTCAGTTTTTAACGGTCCCACTTCTTCTTTCTTTGTTTTCTTCCTATTTATATGGTTAAAGAACCTTTTACTATTGGTTTTAATTCCCTTCGCAAGGTCCACTTCTGCTTGACTTTTTGCCTTTCTCACTATCTCTACAAGTTCTGACCTTCAAAAGGTAGCTTTCCTTGCTGATCCCTCCCATTTTCCACTCCTTGTAGGCTTTGTGCTTCCTCCTAATCACCTCTCCGAGATGCTTACACATCCAGCTTGGTCTACAGCTCTTGCCTATGAATTTTTTCCCCTTCTTCAGAATGCAGGCTTCAGATAGTTCCTACAACTTTGATCTGAAGTGATTCCAAGCCTCCTCTAC
Source organism: Pelusios castaneus (assembly GCA_007922175.1). Classification (NCBI taxonomy): domain Eukaryota; kingdom Metazoa; phylum Chordata; order Testudines; family Pelomedusidae; genus Pelusios; species Pelusios castaneus. The sequence goes on along the minus strand of ML685818.1, from coordinate 11,784,091 downwards.
CTTTGTATTCCTGAGTTCTTCAGTCCAGTCCACTTCCCCAACTAATTCCCTTAATTTTCTAAAGTTAGCCCTTTTAAAGTCAAAGATCCTGGTCACAGATTTATTTTTGTTTATCCTTCCAATTAGTTTGAACTGAATTAGTGTAACCCATATGCCTCTCTTTGAGAGACCTACTGAGGGTGGGTTAATGTTGTTGGGAAGATTAGCAACCCACAACCGGAAACTTCCAGAAGCAGGGAGTGGTAGCAATTTGAGCATGCTCCACAGTGTACCCTGCTGGTGTGATGTGATGTTGTCAGTCAGATGACTGGAGAGCAGCAGCCTGAGCAGACAGCAGGCAGGAGCTGCCTTGAGGGGAGACCATGTGCTCAGTGTTCTGGAGAGGAGCTGAGCCAGGAGTGAACAAGATGTTTTCTCCATGTAAAGGAGTCATTTGCGACAGACCTTGCAGACATGCATATGGGACTGAGGGCTGGTTGCAGAGGAGAAGAGAAAGCCTGCATGTAATGCTACAGAGGATCCCAGCAAAGAAAGAAGAGGACAGCTATTTCTTGCCACTCAAGCTTCCACACTGGAACAGAGACTGTAGCTGATAGTTGGGTGAACTCCACACAGACTTTGGGACTCTTGGGTATCTTTCATGCAAGGGATTGTTCTTGGTTAATTGTAGTTTGTTTTCTTAGGATAAGGTTCATTTAGTTAGTAGTTAATAAAGTTCATTCTTATGTTTATTGTAGTAGTATTTTAATGTGTGAGTGTAGCTCTGAGCAAGCTTCGCCGTGAGTCCTGTACAGACTGGATCCTGGGTCTCCAGCTGCTTTCCCCATAGGGGTTGGGATTGATTTCTGTGGGGCACTGGAGAAGGGCAACTGAATGAATTTTGGCCCACCCAAAGGTTACATTAGCTCATGGTTATTCGAACCTAAGTTGCCTCTACAACCGGTTCTTCTATATCTGTCTTTCCTAAAGAGCAAATAGCCTTCAATATCAGTACACCAGTCTTGTCTACTATTCCACCATGTTTCAGTTATCCCTATAATATCTAGTCTCGCTTCCTCTACCAGTAGCTCCAGTTCCTCCATTTTGTTACCCAGGCTTCTCGCGTTAGTATATAAACATTTTAGTTTTTGCTGTTTGGCCTCTGTGACGGGATGCACATCCGTGCAGCTCTAGGGCATGACCTGTATAACTTTTCTGTTCAGTTTTGCAGTATAATTGTGTTATTTGATGCCAATTACGCTATACCAGGTTCCTCTGTGAATGCTCAGAACATATGCCACGTGATTACCGGGGTGCCATGTTCCCTGCTGCAACATGTATGTATAGATGTGAAGCATGTTACAGGGTTCAGACTCTCAGGACTCTCTCTAGCACAATGGCTGAAGATTTACACATCAAAGGGAATGCTAATGCCCTCCCCTGCTCAGGTAGAAGTGAAGAGAATCTCACAATAGGACAGCGGGGGGAGGGGTTGTGAGCAGTTGGTTAAAACAAAGACACAGAGACTGTGTGGGGAGGAGAAGCTGCAGGCTTTCAGCCTGAGAAGATACCATCTTGCAACCAACTTCAAGCAAGATTGGGGCCCTGCCTGAGAACAGGCAGAGAATGGCTGTAAAACATCAAACAGCCGAACACCATGCGCCTAATCTTGGACTCTGAGGTCAGTTTAGGTAGAGATGTTAGAGTAGCATGCGGTTTATACCTTTTATTTGATAGTGGTCACTCCTGACTCATTTATAGCATGGTTCTGCCTTGATTGGCCATGTTCTCACTTGAAATCAGACTCTGATCAATAAACTAGTAGTTGTTTCACCTAAAGCTGTGTGGTCTTTAGAGGGTGCGGGTGTGGGAGGCTGGGCACAATCCACTTCTTTGTTAAGTGGATGGATTTGAGACTAAGGTGATTGGGAGTGGGTCCCAATCACTGTAGGGCAGCGGCTCCCAGGGTAGTGTCTGGGGCTGGGTGTGCTCGCTTGGGGACCAACGCCTGTGTGGCTAGTGTATTTACACCCACTGCCTGGGACCAATTACACGCTGGTGGCTGGTGTGGACTGACTCAGGAGTGAGCGGTCACCCAGCAGAGCGGGGTGAATTGGGGTTCAGGAGCGGGGTTCAAGTGGTCATAGCAGCACACCAGACTGGATTTGGGGAGCAGCCTGTCACAGCCTCACTCACTTTCTTTGCCTGATTCAGCACAGTCATTCTACCGCCAATATCTCTTGCTACACTGGTATTTACACAACCCCTCCTTCTAACCTCTTTGCTGCTCCCTGTTTCTGTGTCCTTTCTTATTTCATTTTCCTTTTTCTCAACACTAATATCAGGTGCGGAGATTATTTGGGCATCTCCCAACCATCTCCTCCGACACCCTAGTTTTAATCTCTCTTGATCAGTTGTGCTAATCTCCCTCCCAGAAGTCTATTTCCCTCCCTACTCAGGTGCAGTCGATCCCAGGAGATCAGTCTTCTGCCCGTGAATGCCTTGCAGTGACCATACATGCCAAAGCCCTTCTCATAGCACCATTGCCTGAGCCATCTGTTTATCATCAGGATCTTCTCACACCTTTGTTGTCCTCCTCTAGGGACAGGGAGAATCCCACAAAAGATCACCTGAGCCTCTATTTCCTTTAAAGTCCTCCCCAGCCTGGCATAGTCACCCTTGATATGTTCCAGTGAGAATCTACCTACATCATTTGTACCTACATGAAGGACAACCAGAGGATTCTTTCCCGCTCCCATTAAGATCCTCTTCAGCCTCAGATCGACATCCTGTATCTTCGCACCTGGCAAGCAGCATGCCATTCTGTTCTTGGGATCAGCTCTGGTTATAGGCCTGTCTGTCCTTCTCATCAGGGAGTCACTAATCATATAGACTTGCCTTTTTCTGGCAATAGTGCGATTCTCTAGCCTATCCCCACTTCTTTCTGGTCACAAGTCCTCAGTTCTACAGCTTTTCTCTGCAATCCTCTGCACCCACTTCTGAGTCCTTGTGGGGCTCTTACTGGGAGGAATCTCCATTGACTCATCCCTTCTTTGAATAGGACTAGCTGCTCTTCTCTTCTTCCTTGCACTCCCACTTTCAGTAATCACGTGTTGTGCTCCTTCATTAGCTAACACCACAAACCTGTTTCTGAGCTCTATTTCTCCTTCACTACCCCATCTTTTCCTTTGCCAGCTTCTCACAGTCACATGCTTCCACCGGCCACTTTCATCTCCTGGTATTCTGCCCTCACAGTCTGATGGTCCCGCTTCATCTGCAGGTCTAGTGTTCCTCTTAAAACCCCCTCATGTATCTGCTCCATCAGTTGTTCAAACCCCCTTCTAAACTCAATGAGAATTTCCACCTGCATCTCTAACCCCTGAATTTTCTCTTCCATCAACCCTATGAGGCAGCACTTCATACACATGAAGGTCTTTGGAGGCAACCCCTCCAAGATCAAGTACATCCAACAGCTTCCATATCCTGTCATCTTTACTGTTTCTTCGCCTGCTTGAGAGTCTACCACTGCTGCCTCTGTATCTGCCACAGTGCTTCCCTTATTCCTGGTGACATCAAACAGAAATACATCCCAACACACCAAGAAAAGCAATACAAGTATCCCACACTCCTCCCAAAACTCCCCCTCGAAAATCGTACTCAAACTCCCCTGTTCACAGCCCTTTTGACTAGCCCTCTGTACCACTGCCTGCTGGAGTGGCTGCCTTTATAGCTTCCTCAGCAGGGAAGCCCCACACCTAACTGGGGTCAGCTGATCTTTCTCCACCACTCAGTCCCTGCAAACTAAACAGGAAAAAAAAAAAACAGAAAAAAAAGGAAAAAAAAAAAAAACCCTCTAAAACCTCAGAGGGAAGAAAAGAAAAACAAAAACAAATAACAAGCAAGCAAACACAAGAACTCACAACTCCCCCAAAACTCCTCCACAGCCCTCAAGGCCCACTCAAACTCCTATATTCACAGCCCTGTTGACTGCCCCTGTGTGCTGCTGCACTTCTATCTTTTTGGGAAACTCAGATCTGAACCTGGGGGAACTCCTCTTGGTTGTCCTATTTGCACTGGTTCTGAGGTTCTGGTATCTTCCAGATGGAATTTGCTTCACCAGTTCTTTATCATAAAATCACATATTTGGGTTTATATTTCACAGCTCTGTTTTTGCAATCTATTACCTTGCTTCCCCTCTTTTACTATATGTATGAGTGCAAAGAGTGTACTCTTTCTACAGTAATGCCCAAATTTTCCTCCTCAGTATGCAATATAAAGATTTAAATATGGCAAAATATCACTATAATATCATTCTGTCTTACTGAAATAGCCATATTTGAACAAAGGTAGGCAATAAGATCATTTTTAACATCTGTGTTCTAGGTCAGTGTGACTGCGTTTATAGCACTTTACTCCTAGCACCTTTGCTGGGAATGTAGTACACATATCAGATGTTGCTTGCTGCTCTCAGAGGTATGGGAAAGGGAAACAGACATCATATGCAGAAGTGACAAAATAGCTATGGGTGCTATGAGATATTTTATGCTTAAGAGAGATTAAAGAGCAGTAAGGGAAATGATCACTGTGATTTCATGTCCATGAATAAGGCTATGGACACTGGACATTTTTTTCCAAAATAGCCAGTAGGACTGAGTGGAGAAACCAGAATTTTTCCCATGGAATTTTCCAGAGCTAAAACATCCCCCTTTACATTTTCCTGACAGAAAATATTTTTTCTGCTGGGTATTTTAAAATAAAAATAATTTGTTTCATTGTGCTATGTCAGTATCAAATTACAGTATTGTTTTGTTCTGTTTCCAAATGACAGTTTCAACCAGAATGAAAATTGTTTTGTTTTAACTAAAAATACCAGTTCAGTTTTTATGGAAATGGGAAATTTCAGTTTCCCACTTTGATTTAGGATTTATGATAATTTTCTCCCTCTTTAAAAAAGGAGGGAAAAAGTGTGAAAAAATCCCCAAACCCAAATGAAAAACTGAAAATTTTGGTTCAAAAAATTAAAGCAAAATGACATTTTATGTCGAAATTAAACAATTATTTTCATTTAAAAAACAGAACACACTTTGAAAATCTCAGTCAGGGAAGTTATGAGTGAATGCTTGAGGTGGGCAAATAATTTGGAATGAGCAGTTTATTCAAATGTTTCTAACCTGTTTTTCTGTCTTTGGATTGTCTGCAAATAAATTGTGATTTCTTCTGAGGTATTAATCTTAAACAAAGGATCTGAACTGACCCCTCCTGCTCTTGGGATTCAGTCCCAGATAGCTTGATATTGATATATTGACATATTTTGATGTAGCATGATTTAATATATATTTTGATGTAACAAGCCTTCTCTCTAATTGATATTATCATCCAAAATAATGAGAAAACAGGTAATTATGTTTTAGATATTGACAGTCTGACAAATCAGTTCTGTTTTATAAATGCAAGTCTAGTTTTCTTCAGCATGTGAATGTTTAAACATAAGACTGTGACACTGGAAAGATGGGCTATGCAAAAGTTATTTATATAGTGCAATATGCTCACATCATAAGGCTCCTACTCCCTATAATATACACCTCAGCTTGAAAACTCTCAGAAACTACAAGAGCTGATATGAGAAAAAAAAGTGATAGCTACTGCTCAAACATTGTTGCCTCATTAATACCACTTCACCAAACTACATTGCTAATTTATTCTTCTAAAAAAAAATAACATCTGCCAGCTCTACTTTTGCTAAATTCCATCCATCCTAGTGCTATAGATTGATTTACATATGCCTTGAGTCCAATACAAGTGAATGGCAGTCTTCACAGTTCTCAAAATTGTACACAGTTGCTTCTGTTTATATGATCATACTAAGATGGAGAGTTGCTGTGTGAATTCATAGCAGCATTCAGAACCTACAGGGGGATTGGTTACATTTTCCTTGTTAAGCTATTTTATTTTTTCACTGTCTGTATTATTCGGTTAGATCATTTCCAATAGCATAGCAGTAACTGATTAAATGCATTGCACCTGATGAAATTTTAATGTAAATCACATTAAGTTTGAACTCCAAAAAATAATATCTTGACAGAGATGCTTTTCCCAGGGGAGAAGAAGAAAAGATTTAGTTATAACAGGATAGAAATGACCTATTATGGGCAAAAAACCCAAGATAACCGGGCAGGAAACTGGCTGAATGCGAGCGCCGTTTCTCACTCCAAGAACAAACAGACTTGGGAAAAACTGGGGCCCAACCACTGAAAAACAACTGTGAAAAAAAGAAGAATCTGTTGGGAGCAATGTAGGAAAAAAAGGAAACACCATTTCTGCACATTCAGCAGAAACGCCCCAGCTAATATGGGTGCACAGAACAATTGGATGCTATGATGCAATAGGATCCTTCACTGCAAGTCATTAGAGCACTTAGGAAAAGGAGGTTTGTACAACATCTTCCACTCTAGGGACATAGAGTCATCCAGGGGCACAGGCATCTTGCCAGACTGTATCAGGGACAACTCAAAGAATAGCATTATGCCATAGATTTGCTTTTTGGTTCTAGTTGCAAAAGGAACACTCCTTCCAGGACAGTCTGCCTACTGCACAGGGATCTCACCCACAGAAAGGGAAGCAACTAATGAGGGGATCATAGGATTCTCCTCTGGAGGAACAATCCCTGCAAAAATGTCTGTAATACAGAACAGCCTACTGAGGAAGTGCCACCTGGAATTTAGAGCAGACCTTATCTGAGAAATGCACGGACCAGATTCTGGTCTGAACAGCAATAGCTGTTGCCAATGTATAGTTTGACCAGCTATGAACAATCAGGTGGGACAGCTTGGTCAAACCAGCCTGAATAAAGACAGAAAACAGGCATCTGGTGGAAAGGGATTAGTGGGGAAAAGTGGGTTTAAAAAACAGTGGCTCTTGCAAGAGCCATACAAAGATAAACACCTGGTATGGCCACGCACTTTGCAGAAGTTGTCAAGCATTAAAAAGTTCATTAGAAAATGGAGGGATGTCTAGATCTTATAATCAACAAGGTGCCAAAAAAGGTTGAGAGTCAAAGCTCACCCCACAGCATGATGGAGAAGGGAAAAAGCAAGGGACTTCCAGGCCAGTGGGGAGTCAGTGTATAGCAATCACTGAATGACCGGAGGTGGAAGGCCATGCCCTGCTGACTAAATCAATGAACCTGGCACCTTTTACTAAACGGCAAGAATTGCAAAGCAGGCCACAATCTCCAGTAACTATTCAGAAAAAAAAGAGGGACAGCTCTTTCTCTTGGAGAAACTCCTGCACTACCAGGAAAAAGTTAGGACTGATAAGATGCCAGAAATGGTTGTCAAATTCAAATAGCAGCTTATCAATAGCTGGGGCCTTACCTGTAGAGAACTGCTGGAGTGCAACAGAATAACAGCGGAGAATCCACGCAATGCTGTTTCTCACCAGTCAGATGGGGTTTCCCCTAGCACAGCCCCTCCATTGCCAGCATATCACAAGCTTCAGGTGAGTACAGAGAACTGTAAAAGGGAACAGCTGCTTTCTGGATCTCAGCAGGACTAGACATCAGACAGCCATCTGGCAGCCATAGGCAAAAAAAATCTGCTGACGGTCCACAGATTTTTTTTCTCCAACCTCAAAGAGAACCTTGTTGGAGTGTCAGTTTCATGCAGTTGAGTAAAATGGACCCAAACCTGTTCATTTTCTCTTCCAAAAAGCACAGGAGGAGCCAGTACTTCTCACTAAAGATTTGGTGAATCTGGTGATTCTCCATAACATGGTCACCATGAAGGCCCAAGATATCTTGTTCCAAGCCACTCATTCAAGGCCTGATTCAAGGAAGACGTGGCAGTCTGGGTATACTGCTTGCAAAACAGACTTTCCCAACATCCCATCACTGTCTCAAGGGGTGTGTCTACACTTGTAAATTAAGTTGACTTAAGCAGGCTTAAATTGACTTAATTTACTCTGCGTCTACACTGGACTTTTCTTAATTCAACTTAAGCTGCTTCTTAAATCGAATTAAGGAAAAGTTAGTTTGACTTAGTAAAATCTCATTTTACTTCGAACTAATGCTTCATTTGACTTTATTAAGTCGAATTAAGCCAGTGTAGACGTGGATTAGCCCTAAATCAATTTAAATGGCCTCCAGACCTCTCCCACTGACCTCCCTCCCAGGGTTCCTGGCAGAGCAGGAGCCTGGTGTGCCCACTCACAGGGCAGAACACAGCCCTGCCCACCCAGCTCCTGCTTCCGTCCATGACCTGCTCAGCCCCTATGTAGCCAGGCACAATGGGGAAGGTGCTGAGCTACCTTCCTCTTTTAAAGGGGTGGCCAGGGAAGGGGGCACCTCTCGGGTGCCACATGCCACACTTCCCACCATGCACTACTCCTAGGTTGACCTAGCCCCTGCCAGTCGACTTAAGCGTCTAGTGTAGGCATTCTAAGCTGATTTAGCAAGGTTGACAAGTCGACCAAAATTTACAATGTAGATGCACTAAGTCAAATTAAAAAGGTCGATTTAAAGTCAACTTTGTTAATTCGACTTAGCAAAGTCCATCTAATTGCAGGAGTGTAGACATAGCCAAGGAGTCATATAGGGGGCCTGTGCTATCAGCAACATTCCCAAAAGAGGGCAATTCTCTGGCTGAAGTTCAAGCCCTGGAATAATTTGTTAGTAGAGAACCAGTGGGAAGCACAGGCACAAAGAAGGAGAGAGAAACTGACAAGATATAATGATAATGAGACAAGTGAGTGGGAGACATGTAAGAGCAAACATCTTAAATACCATCTTAAACCGTCCCCAGCAGGTGTTTGTCTGGTGAGTCCTGTGGCACTTCTAAAGACTAACGATTTTATTTATCGCATGAGCTTTCATAGTTAAATCACACTTTGGCAGATGCTAGAAATGAAACAAACAAACCATATTTGTCTTTGAACATCTACTAGACCAAAGGTATGCAGAAGACATTACAGTTCCCTGTAATGATTGAGGGAGTGTCGCCTCAGGGCCCCAATCTAAAACATAATCTACACTGCAACTGAAATTACCTCCCAGGACAATAACAATATCTAGAGCATAGTCAAGCATAGAATGGGCAAATGTCTGCAGAAGGTAGACCTGATCTCCCCCCAGACTAGCACTGCACACTGTCATGAAGTAGGATGTCAGACTGTCTCTCCCTGTCCGTATGAGAGGCAAGCCATGCCCTCTTGCTACTACACTCTTGCAGGTGCAGGTTCAATAAAGGTGAATTAGTTTTGGGGCCGGGGTCTTGGGTCCTCTGCAGGCCAAACATATGTCAACATTCAGTAGCCCCAGCCTTCAGGTGAGCACTTCAAGCTGGAGCAGGTGAGCACTTCCAGCTCTCAGCGGGGCGAATCAACTGTTTATAGACCAGCCCTCAGACTGGGTGGGGGCAAGCAGGGCAAACGAACAATCTGTAGTCTGGTAGGGCAAACAAACAGCCTATTTGCCTCAAAGGCTTTACAGACCAGGATGAGGTGACTACCCCAGGGGTGGTGTGGGAAGGGGAGAAGATCACAGGCTTTCCCAGCTCCACTGTGTCCCAGCCCAGGTCCCTGTCAGTGGCAGAGCAGGCTGCCACTGGGTCAGCAGGGCTCCAGCCATAACTCATGGACACGGCTGCAAGCTGCAAGATCTGGACCATCATCCAGCTTCCCTTGGCTACTTCCTTTCTCTTTCCCTAGATCCACTGGATAACCTTCAAACTCCTCAGGGTACTCTGCCAGGCATGGATTGCACAACCCTTTCATGTCGTTGGCTGACAGCAGGTCTGGCAGGTTCTTGGGCTTGTCAGCAGATGGTAGCTCATCTAGGTCACACCCAAGTGGGGTGTCCCTCATCATAGGCAGCTGGCAGGTCCTCTAGGTCACAGGCAGCATCTCCGGGTTACTGGGGGTGGGCTGCTCTGGCAGTTCCTCAGGGCTTCAGGCTGAAGACAGCTCCTCAGAAGGGTAGTGATCCAGCCAGGGCTCTTGAGAGAAGACATCTTCTTCTCCTCTGGCAGCACAGCCCAACTGAACTCCAGGGCTCTCCTTTTATACTTCCTGTCCTGCCTCTGCCCCTTGCACCTGATGAGATGGACAGGATGTTCTGGCTCAACCCATCTGGCTGTCCCTCCCTATCCATGTCTGAAGGAGGTCATGCCCTCTTCCTACACAGGGTCTACACTGGACCTACCTCCAGGCAGCCTCATCAATACAGCTGGCCTGCAGCAGGCTGCCTGATTTGACAGCCACTTGTTTGGCTGCAGATTCCAGGTGGAGGGCTCTTAAGCCAAAAACAAAAGCAGTTCAATGGCTTTTCAATGCTAATGCCCACCACTGTGCCTGCTCTTGTATTAACTTGTCCCTGTCTTGCACCCAGCTTGACCTGATATTTGGCTCACTCCAGTTCCTGCCCTCCGGTTTGACCTTTGGCTCTGACTCCTGACTATTCACTATGGCTTGAACCTCAGCTCTGGTAATCAGTTCCTGCCCTCTATTGTGACCGTGTCTTTGATGCCTGACTCCAGCTCTGACTCTAGCCCTTGGGACCTGATGCCTGCTCTGACCACTAATCTAGACTGCCCTCATCTTGGTTGCACACAAATTAAAAACAGTATTGCCAATATGTGTTTCCACCTGGAGCAGCCTACTTCACAGAAAGGCTATGTGCCCCAGTGCCTCGAGAAAAAAGAAAAACAGCTACTCAAGTAATGACATTGGAACTATACCTCAACAAAGTTTCCCATTCCTTCAACGTGTTCCCCTGATCATCAGTGGCTGAGTGCATCTCTTGCAAAAGAATAACATCAGAACATTTTTGTCTCAGTGAAATTCAAAGAGGTGTGCCCTGTTATAATCATTCCAGCACCCGTTAACATTAAGAGCATCAAAGTTAAACAGCACCTAAGAGATTTATAGAGAGCCAAGTAGTGGACAGAAATAATGGAATGTGGAATTACTTTGAACAAAATGAGCCATAGGGAGGCCTGTATATCATGAATAACCCCCACATGCTTCCTCACCTTGCTCAACAAACTTTCCTAGAGTATGTCTACACTGCCAGCGGCATTGTCAGCAGTGCAGGATCAATTTCCGGGTTCGACTGCGTGGCAGTGAAGACTTGCTCAATCGAAGCTGAACCTGTTAATCCACCCCAACAAGTAGCGTAGCGCTGTGCCAACGGGAGGGCATTTCTCATTGGCAGAGTGCAGTCGAAACACCATGGTAAGTAGGTTTTAGGAAGTCAACAGGAGATACTCAAGCACTGTACATAGCTTGGGTATCTTCCATTGACTGCTGCCAAAATCCACAGCCAGTGTAGACCAGGCCTGAGATGGAAATATTTCCTCCAGTTTCCTGAGGTATTTCTGAAGACAATGGTAGGTGAGGAAACAATGCACTGTAAATCAGGGAAATAGTTCTCCACCTGAATTCCCTGCTTTCCTTTAGTGCTATCCAAAAAGTCATTGATCTCCTTCAAACCCTACCCGCCTTCCCTATATAGCTGACTGGGTGGAACATCAGGAGCCAGGAAAGAGCCAGAGAGATCCTTATATTCTTTATCTCCCTCCCCTAGCTCAAAAGAACAATAAGCCACCACTGTATCATTCTCATCATTCATGGAGAGAGATTCAGTGGAAGCAGCTGGCATATCTATTTTCCCAAAAGGGGTAGGCAGTGCAGCCTACCCAGTGTCATCACCAATGCAGGATCAGGGGCTAGAGAATCCCCATAGCAGGTGAAGACTGAAACCCACTGGGAGCTTTAGGCATGAGGCTACTACCCAACAGAAAACTATCCTCCATTTCAGGGTGTACAGCTCCATCTTCAGACACTGGCAGCAGCTCCAGGGCCACCAAAATCATAGTCCTTTTAGAAATGGTCCCACATAAATTTTCCTCATTAATCTGTTCTTCACCACTTTCCTAGAATGTGTCTCTGCTCCCTCATCAGAGAGATGTTCCTTAGTCCCCAGGACTCATTTCTGTCGAGGCACAAATGATGGAGTCACACCAGAGGATTCCTTGGGTGGAAGGAGGAGAGGACAATGGACAATGGTAGATTACATTAATTGAGGGGAGAGTGGGAGATAGAATCTGGGAGTGTAGAAGCAGGGTCTTTCTCCTGTTGGTCTCTTGATGTCCCACATTCTTACCAGGGACCCCCACATGAGCAATATGGAGGCAAGATCTCCTGAAATGACCAGGGTCACCACACAGGAAAACACTGAATGTTTTCGGAGGTAGTGAGCACTGTATAATCTGCCCTGTCTGTGTGGTGCTTGAAAACCACGTTTAAGGGCTGTTCAGAGCTGTTTAGAACCACATAAACCTCGCACTGGAACAACAAAGTATGTCTCACATCTGGGTTCTTGCAGGAATCATCTTAGGTTTATGTGGTTCTAACTAACTTCCTTTAATGGGAGAATCTCCATCAGTAGAGGGTCTTTTTTTTTTTTTAAAGCTGCAGCTTGACAAAGCCCTGGCTTAGATGATTTAGCTGTAGTTGATGAGGTTCCTTCCAACCCTAATCTTCTAGGATTCTATAAGATCAGATACTAGTGTCTTCTTGTGAAGGAAACAGGCAGGTGAAACATTGGAAAAAAAATTGAACAAAAGACTCCTTGACCCAAAGTCTCTACTGTACCAAATGATTTACAAATTGCTGCTGGGCCAGGAAAATCTCTATAGATTTGCTTCTGAGAAAGATTATATGGTAGCACAACCAGTAACTATAGCTATACTCAGCAACAAACATCCTCCACAGTGTATGAGATATCAGGCATGCCCTGAATCCTATGCTTGGGTCAAACTGCTAAATCCATTGGAAGTGGATCCGAGGGAGAAAATACCTCACCTGCCCTAAGTGAAAGGGGCAGGGAAACCAAGGATACCTTTAAAACTAAGAAATAGCAAATAACAAAACTAAAGTAAACACAGACTAATGTACACAGCACATAAACATAGCCTCACTCTTAGCTCCCACAATCCTGAGAGAGAGAGAGACAGAGACAGACAGAGAGAGGGCATTATTATTTTTTAGCTTGTGAAAGATGCTCAGATACCATAGGGATAAGTAATGGGAGAGATAAATAGGATTATAAGAAGAGGTCACCAGCTAGAGATCTGGCCAATTGCATTCCAAGGTACCCACATTTTTCAGAACTAAGCAACCCATCACACTTTTCAGTCTAAAACTCTGGTTTGCATCTTAGAAGCTCCTGTTTCTAAATCAAAGGTTTGCAACATCAGCAGTTCCACTCTTGCAAGCTTAATAGCACATATGTTGTTTTTAGAAAATGGGCAAAAGTATTTAAAACTTTCAGCCTTGCACTTGACAGAATACTTTAAATGCTGATCTTGTTCAAGAATCATTACAACAGACATCTTACATTAATTTTCACAGATTTGCTAAAGTTAAAAAAAAAAGTTCTATTAACACTCTTCACACTTTGCTGTGTGAACCAGATATAACAAATATTCACTCAAGATGCAGTATGAAAACTTACCGAATGGTGGGTAAGCAGAATAATGGAGCATAGAGTGAAATGCAGCTGATGCAGAGATGTACTATAATGATGTTGAAAAATACAAAGCAAAAGAATTAGCACAACTGTGTGGGATTCTGACTCAATTATTCCTAGCTGAATAATAAATAGACTTACAATCTTCCAGTGATTTACTCTATCTTTGCATGGAGAGAAAGGTTCCTCAGTTAGAAAAATCCTTGAAATCCCTTATAGCTAACAGCTTTTTGAAATGGCCAACCAAGTGCCCAAATCTAAAGAAAATCAACCAAAAGTATTGTATTGTAACCCAAATCATTTATAATACCAGGCCTGAACTGCATTGGGTTGTGGTTTTTTAAAATGCAACCTGACAAAAATTTAATTATGGACATAAGGAATACAACCATTGTGTCCTTAATGGCTCATCAGGTTACTCCCTGGGCCCATTGTAGCTGGCACATTCCTTAACATTAAGGAGACAATGGTTTTACACAGCCACCTGTTTCAGCCATTTCAATAAAATCACATAAGTTAAAGTATAGATAGAACAACAAATTCCTAACTAAACTAACTTCTAATCCAAATACAATTCCTAGACATAACCTATATAATAATTCCCAGCAAATTACTACCTTTCTATTGATACCAAACATGACATAGTTCCTATGGATTATAGCATTTATGAGATATGAATAGAAAATAATATCATAAATGCTTCCCTAAATCCAGACAGCATCATACCCTGCCCACATGCCCTGCCAGGGTCCCTGTCCCCCTTTGTCCCATTGCACACAAGGGGTGCCCCCACCACCACCATGGACCTGCCTAAGGTCTCCCTAACCCCTAGAAGTTGACGTAGGCGTCCAGTGTGCACACGCTAGGTCGACTTTGTAAGTTCCCCCTTAAATTGACTTTAATTTTAAGTGTAGACACACTAAGTTGACTTAACTAAGACTTAGTTAAGTCGACTTAGTTAAAGTCGACTTAAAATTACAAGTGTAGACATAGCCCTTGTTCCTTGGTTCAGATTACAGCATTACTAATTTTATTTTTGCCCTTTTAAAAAGAGAAGTTAAGAATCCTTTGTTGTAAGAGTTGTAACAGAGTGGATTAGTGGCTGTAGTGCCATGGTTTGCAATTAAGGACATTGCAAATGGGCAATTTAATAGCGAGGCAGCGTACATAAACAGAGAACAGAGAGGGTATGGAAAGGAAGTTAACAAAGGGAACAGCCCAGGGAGAATGCAGGACTCTAGATCCTAGGAAACACATACTCCAACTTTCCTTGTTTATTCTGCAGGCTTTATTACATCAATTCTCCAATATGCTCCTTTTAAAAAATGGCTGCCTAAACTGTGTTTGCAAGGTCTCAAATAAATATTTGGAAGTGTGAATAAACACTGTGATGAACAATTACCTGTTTTGCATGCTCAAATGTTAGGTTTGTGTTTATACATTTTGTGGAGCCAAGTTGTTTAATTATGGGAACATGGCTTGTGTTTCACACTGCAACAAGTGATTCACAGACACTGGTCTAGTATATAAGGCCTCCCTTCAACAAAGCAATTAAGCAAGTGCTTCAAGGTGCTTTAGAAGCACTCGGCATTGGCCCATATATAATTCTGTTGCTATTAAGGTCAGTAATAAAACTCCCACTGACTTACATAGGAGCAGAGTTGGGCCAATACTATGAACTTCTAAATAGTCCATCCAAACAGCTTTGCTGACTAGCGATAGATTTAACTCTGTGCATAAGTATTTTTCTCAATGAAACAGGGCCTATAGAAAGATAAGGGGAACTACAAATTATCCTGAAAATATGTATCTAAATTATTTAGGCAATAGGCCTTAATACTCCACTGTAGTCGAGAGAGCAGATCTTGTGTGTGGGTCTTACAGCAATTACTAGGCAGGTAGTGTTTGATTTATTAATATTAATTAGCAGTTTTTAAAAAGCCAGAGACAGATTAAAACAAAATACAAATCAATGTCCTATTCTATGAATTGGTGTTGACTTCAGCAGGAGATTGAATGGAGGCTTGGATCAGCCTCACTGAGCAGACAAAAAAGAAAGAACTGAATTTGGTCCCCATGATCCAGATAAAAGAAGTTCCTTTAGGAACAGCTAGATAGTTGCATCATTGTAGTTTACCTCTGCTTTATACAGAATGCCAAGTTCAGGGCCTCTCATTCATCATATCTAAAGAGTGAAGAAGGAGATATGGAGAGAGTGACCATTTAACAGCCAATATGGAGAAAAAATAGTAGAAAAAATATTTAAATGGAATGAAACACAGAAAAATTAAACATCATTATTCTTTACTGTCATTGTTTATACAGAGTTGCAGGGATACTGGAAGTTTCTAAGAATAGAAAAGACGTTCCTTGCTCCCATGGCATTGACCATCTAAATAGATTCTTGTGTTTAATAAAGATCTTCTGCTCTGAGACTATTAAATCTTATGCTATGTCATACTGGCTGTTGGGTATCAACCAAGACTCAGTTGTGGTCATCTGAAAAAATCAGACAGACCATGTTATCTAGCACATATCCCTGTTTTTAAATTCAGGGAATTGTGGACATCTAGGCTGGAATCTTGGTCTACCCAACCTTTGCTTAGACCTGTGTTGAAGGTGGGAAATGGCAGCTTTAAGCACTCCCCTGATCCTCAGCCTGACCACAGGCCAAGCCAGTACTAAATTTAATTTATAGCAAACTAAGTACAGCTCTTACACCAGTTAATGAGGTCAATTTAGGGCTCAAGCCATTCCTACTCCATGGCCCAAGCCTGTGGTAGCTGGTGACAGAGCTGGTTATATAAACTATGTCACCCAAGAAAACAGCAGAGAAGTCCTCGGCAGCCATGGTAGAGCAGTTTTCTGTCTCTGGGGCACCATCAGAATGGCACAGAAGAAATGCATACTGGGGAAAAGACATGACCCCAGTCATCAAGTCCAGGGCCTCCCAGTGCAAGACTGCTTCACAGAGTGTATATATTCCTATACTTTGCTTTGCTTATACTTTTCAACTGTCTAGCTTCAGAGCATGTCAAGAAGTAGCAGGAAAAAATCTCCCTAAAAAGATTTTTTCTAATAAAATATTCAGTTGGAAATAGATTTAAAGGCAGTGGGCCCTTAGTTGAAAGGAAACGGTCCTTCCCCATTGGAGTCTATCCAGTTAACAGGTGTCCATCTCTAATAGGACCTAATCTACAGAAAAGGACTCCATTGAACTTGGACAATACTAGAATGATACACTGATACATTTTTCTTGTTTCAGGACAAAATAGATCCCTTTAACTCAGCAAACTAGGTGACTGAGTGTGTAGCTTTAAAAACATAAATCAACGATTTAATAGGGAATTAAAAAAAACCCAGGGCCAGGAATGAAATGGTTAAATAGTAAAAATTTTGCTCAGCAAATGCACACAATGTAAAATAATCAAACACAGCCCTCCCTAAACACTGAGAGCTGGTAAAAGAATGACACTATTAATACGTTTTCCATGCACTACCACTCTGCAGTCAATGCCTTTCTAGTTTAGAGACGTCCTTAGACATGAACACAAGCTGCCCTTTCAAACAAACCCCTCAAGTTCCCAGAAAAGAAAAGAAAAAAAAATAGACAGATAAAAAAAACAAAATCCACTTCATAACCTTTTAAGCCATAAAGAACATTGCAGCTTGTCCTGCTTCAAATATTTCCACTCAGTTTCTTTTCCTACAAACCCAACTTCATCAATAAACACAGAATGATAATAACACATTAGTCAAGACACTTCTGCTCAAAACCTTTCCCATTAACACACTAAACTTCACTCCCACGGAATTAAAAGATTAAAAATAAACTAATTACCAAGAATTTAGCATTCTAAGCAACTGATTCTAGCCACCTGGCTCACAGCTGCTATGGAAACTACTCAATTAATCAAAATACATTTTTCTGATTATTTAAGGGGAAAAAAACCCACACACCAGCAGGAACAACCTTGTCTCCCCCCTGAAATATTCAACAGAAATGTTCATAATTCCAAAATGTTAACACATTAATGTTATTTCTGTGTGTAGCCCATAGGACTAACTTGCTTTTACTATACTCAGCAGTAATGCTAGGAATCTACAGACCTGTGTCCTCTATGACATTAGCTTAAGCATTTAGCATCGTTAGCATATGGCTTGAGGCCTACGAACACCAGTGCATTCTAATGACACAATGAATAACTCTAAGTACTGGGAAGCTGAAAACAATGTTTAAGTGGAATTTCTGACCATAGAAACATGAGTCCAACCACAATAGTGTCATGGTGACAAATTAATGCACTTAATAATAACAGGCACATGAGCTACACCTAGAAATGCCTAACCATAAGAATACCATGGTAACAAACTGACATATATGATAATAAATTGAGATCACTGATATATTAACCTACAGGAGAAGGACACTATAGCAGAAGATACTCCAGCATTAATATAGTGAAGAAATGCAAATCAGGAAGAGGGGAGAAATCCCTATTGGATATGCATCCGATACAGTAGCATCAATGTAACATATTATAAAAAGTTGCATCCCAGTCTAGGAGTTGTAGGAGAGGGAGCTGTTGTACTTGGTACATGCCAGAATAATGGCCATTGGTGAAGAGGGGAAGTGATGCAGAAAGGGGGAAAAGGATGGCTAATATTTCAGGTTGTTCTACAAGGGATGGTGTGAGCAACGGATATGCAGTTGTAAATTCTGTAGTTATCTCTGTGTATCTTACTGATTTGAGGTGTTTGTGACTGTGCTAAATGTATTAATAAACAATTTGCAGGTATAGGAGTGTTATAGTAGTCTGAGTATTACAGCCTTGTACATCGGGGTTCCCACTATGTAATCATTTGAATAACACTGGGCCTGATCTTGGGACAAGAATCAAAGCGACAACTAGGAATTCTTAAACAATCAATACAATTAATACAAAATCTACAGATCAGGTTAACATTGTGGAGATGCTTGAACTTAAAATAAAGGCACTGAAATATTTCTTTCCTCTTCACCATACCCATGAGTATCATACTGAGTTCAGAACCAAAGATTTCAATAAGAGTTAGTTACCCAACTAGCTTTCTGAATCTGGGCTTTGGTACAATACATGATAAATGCCACAGTGAGCAAATGACCATTTCAGTCTTTTCTTGTTTGATTTCATTAAATTGTGTATGTGTGTTGAATGAGACCTTTTCTAGATAATTTTCCAGCCACCCAAAACATTCCAACCATCCGATGGTATTGCATGCATGAATTTTGTGTGTACAAGGAATTGTCTAAGCAGACATGGGAAGTGTGCACAAAGAAGCATATTTTGCATGCACAGCTATTTGTGACTACAGTTTCAGAAGGCCAGCATTGAAAATTCATCCTTAAATCACATGGACTGAGATGTTCAAAGGAATTCAATTCCATTAGTGCTTTTTAAAATTCCAGCTACATTTTTAGTTAAGCAACTTTACTGTTAAAAGTTATCCAAAGATATTGGGCCAAATCTTGGCACTGGTTTATATGATGTTATAGTGTTTGGTCTTATGTGACCATAACAGCAAACCACTTCAAGAGGGAAAGGGAATTACTGGTATCTGGAAGTAAGTTTCAGCTGGCCTGACCAGTTCAGAATACAAAAATTCATTAATGTCATAAACTATATCAACTATGTATCATATAAGGTATCATTGGAAAATTAATAACACACTGACCATTAGTATTCTTGTGTGGGGTCTGGATGGCAGATACCCAAGAGACCATAAAAATATGAAGGAAATGTGGAACTGAAATGTGTGTACCAGACAAGTCTGAGGAGTGGGTTAACAGAGACAGGAGAAGGCTACTCCTCCAGCCAGATATCATAATAATTGATTAGCATCGCATGGCAAGTGGCCATTCATTTGCATTGGAGAGGCAGGAACAGATGAATTTGTATTTTAGAAAACACCAGTAGGAGAGGAAATGATCATGGAACCACCTTCATCAGTTTCCACATCTGCTCTCTCACAGCTAGAACAAACTTTATTCAGAAGAATACATTTCAAAGGTTTACTGGACTGTAAAAGAGAGGGATGAACAACCCAAGTTATCCTTTCACCTACGAAGACCAAGGAACTTATTACTTTATCTTTGGGGAGAGCTCCTGACTGAGTCAATCAGCCATGCTGGACAAAGTGTGATTGGTGACAAAAAACATTTTAACAATCTTGCTGGCTACAGCGTTAGGCTTTTAGATGCATGTTTTTCACTTTTGTTTGCCTGTAACCATCTCTACCTTTGTGTCTTTTACATGGCATCACTTAACCTATGTCCTGTTGAAAACAAACTTGTTTTATTTTCATTTAAGCCAACCCTGTGCTGTATTTGAATTGAAGTGACTGTTAATTCCAATTCATGAGGCAAGCTGCTGGGTTCTAAGTTTTAAAGGAGCAACATAACATTATTCCTCTGAATGGTTCAGAAAAGGGTGGACATTGCAGAGCACATGCAGAACTGAGGGTGTGTTGGAGTCTCTTGGCAAGCTGCTGGGATCGGAGTTGCTGAGCCAGAGCTGCTTAACACAATGCTTGCTTGTCTGATGGCCGTCAGTGTCCAGGTTGTCAGTGTCTGGCAGCAGAACATGCAAAACACCCAGGATTACAGGACAGGAGATGACACAACTGCACACTGATCTGCACCCCAGAATGTGACACTTTGACAGACGAGACTGATTGGTCCTGCATCCAAAGCATGTGGTAAGATGGCAGAGAAACCATATGTTACCTGGCCTACCCTCAAGCAGATCTCCATGGCCACAGTGGGAGCCTTACAGCTAGACCTAGTGAAAACTGGGGATATGTGTTTGCTTATAGATATCATATAATGATTTATATTTTGGTTAGCTTGTGAGCAGTTGGCAACAATATACTGGCCATCACAGTTGATTATTGACACAAAGGTAAGAGAGTACCACAGTATTGGGTTCATTTAAATTCCAAAGCCTCATTAGAGTTTAACCATCTAGCCAAAAATGTTAGGATAAGAAGTGCATACTGAAGATGCACAGGACAATTGTGGCATTTAAAATGTTCATGTTTCCATATTACTGGTTTTTTGTGTGTTTCTTTGCTCAACACCCCCACCACCACAAAAACAAAACAAAACAAAACAAAAAACAAGCAGCATGGGTCCACATTTAAGAGGTACTTTTCTGCTGGTGAAAATGTTCAACTCTATCAGGCTGCAAACTTAAATGCATTTACCTTTCAGATTATTCTGTCATTTTCATAACTGACATCCTAGTGGGAGCTCTGCATATGCAGGCAGGAAATAGCCCCACAAATGTATGCTTTGTTTTCTTCATGTAAATATAAGCATAAAATAATTCATTTCATTTTTAATAAAATTAGGAAGGAAATTCACTTGTAGGCCAGGAATATTGAGTTTCATTGGGTCATTATTATTAGAGTTTGTGGTGCTGTTGATGCTATGGTGTTGCTAGGAAGACTCACCATTTATAACCCTCTGACCACTGAATAAAACTCCGCTCATGCTGAACTGGACTTCAGAAAAAACAAGGAAGCAAGTCCTGCACCTCACATATTCCAGAACTATATTTCAGGATGACCTTAAACAAGAAACCATCACATACTCCCCACATCAGGAAACCGACTCAGAATCATGCAAGGAACACAAAACAATTATAAAAAAAAAATTCTGATGACACCTGTCAGTGTCAAAACCAAAACCAAAAAAATAGACAAGCCCAACAACTCCACAACCTACAGAACACCATTTCTGGGGCAAACCCTGGCACCAGACCTCACCGCAAGAACACTACACAACTCCCAACTTCATCAACTTAACAAAACAGTTGGTCCAATATAAGATATAACCTCACACACCTGGTCTCATTCTGCTTCCTCTTATTATTTATCTGTATCGTAGCAACATGTAAGATTCGACTCTCTATATAACCAAGACATGTTCCAACGTGTTCTGGAGGGCAGTCTGCCACAAACAAATAGCCCAGAGACAAAGGCTAGTCCACGTCTCAGCCAGGAGTCAACAAGATCAAATGCCCCACTGAAAATGGCCATTCTTCTGCAGAATAGAGTCTGTGGGTAGATCTACATTTTGACAAAGAAGCAGCTCCTGACTGCATCAATTTTCTGTCTCTTGAACAATGACTGGAGATGATTCTTGTGCAAGAGAAAGGGTTATAAGAAGAGAGGGTGAATGCTGCAAATCACCTCTCCCATGCTCTCTTACCTATGGCATCATCGACACCTGAAGAACAAAGGAAGTAGGATTGGACTTAAGGGACAGTGGGTTAGGGTAGGGACATCCTGACAGAAAGGTGTTCAGCCAGTAAGACAGCTGGGACATGTGGTAAGAGAGACCTATGCTTTGTATTCCCTTAGACTATGTCTACACTTGGCCAAATAAGTCAACTTAGCATGTCTACACTATAAAATGAGGTCGATTTAAAGTGGGTCTTGCCAAATCAATTTAGAGCGTCCACACTGGATGCCTAAGTCGACTTCTAGGGGCTAGGTGGACCTCGGACTGGTCCATGGTGGCAGGGGGTGCACCCCTTTTAAAGTGCCATGGGGCTCAGCATTTGCCCCATTGTACCAGGGTACAATGGGGGTTGAGCAGGACAGGGACAGTGGCAGGGCATAGTAGCAGGGTGGGCAGGGCTGTGTCCTGCCCTGTGGGTGGGCGCACCAGGCTCTGGCTGTGCCAGCCACCCTGGCAGAAAGGTCAGTGGGGGAGTCCTGGGGGCCCATTAAGTTGACTTAAAGTCGACTTAGGGCTAATCCGCGTTTACACTGGCTAAGTTGATTTAATAAAGTCGACTTAGCCAGTAAAGTTGACTTTAAAGTAGGTTTAATAAAATCGCCTTAAAATTAAAATTAAAAATTAAAATTCCTTAAGTCGAGTTAAGGAAATTGTAGTGAAGACTCAGAGTAAATTAAGTCGACTTAAGCAGGCTTAAATCGACTTATTTTACAAGTGTAGATGCACCCTTAGGTTGTTAGGTTCAGTGGTAGTTGCATTTTACCTTTTATTTCCTTGTAATCAGTTCTGACTTACATGGATCATTACCTGTAATCACTTAAAATCTATCTTTCTGTAACTAATAAATGAGTTTTGTTGTTTTATCTAAATCACTGTATCTGAAGTGAAGCCTTTGGGAAGCTCCATTTGGGATAACAAGATTTGTGCATATCATTTCTATTAAACAGACTTCATATGAATTTATATTGTCAAAAGGATGCTGGGGAGTACAAGATGGACATTTGGGGTGAGGGGGGTTATCTGGGACTTGTAGTTTGCTGGTATTCTCCTGCAAAGTAAAACATGGCTGGCTGGCTATAGCACTTATACAGTATAGCTGGGAGTGGTTTACATGCTGGAGCTGTGTGTGAGCAGACCAGGAGTGGTAGTTCTCACAACAAAGCTGGGTAAAAGGTACCCCAGGTTGGAGAACTGAGGGGACACAACTGTCCATCAGTCAGATTGTACCCTGGGTGATTTCACAGAGAGACTTTTGAGCAGTTATCTTAGGGAGAGATTTCTGCCTTCTCTCTGTCCTCTCCTGGAGCTGAAGGTTGCAGGTTTGCTGTCATGCCTGGGCTACCACCAAATGAGCTGTTCCCTTGCCTTTTAACTCTTCCTCCAGTTGGCTCATTTGCTACAGGTGTGGCGGGGCAGGGCTCTGGGGCCAGAGTATTTCCTTAATTCCTTGTTGCTCCATGTGGGATTTGTTGCCGGTCCTTTGAGAATAAGAAAGGATTTTTCTTAAATGAAAAAGAGAAGTAGAGATTTTGTGCATCTAACCCATGTTTTCTAAAAGCAAAGGCATCCTTGATACAAGGGATTTATTAAAGGTCAAAGGGGAAAATACTGTGGTAACTCCCAAACTGAAATATGCACTGCTCATAATTGTTAGTGGCTCTTTAAATGATAGAGTCATAAAAAGGTGTGATGGAAAAGACCATCTAGTCTATCTTTTGGCCAATGTGGTATTGCAACAATTTTGTGTGCGTGTTTTGTCCCATCTGCTTTTAAAATGATGAGGCTTCCACTATTTTCCATGAGACTTTAGTCCACAGCTTAATGGATTTTACAGTCTGGAGTACTACAGCATGAGATTGTGCTTTCCAGTTTACATAACTTTGCATCATAATAGTACAGCAAGAGAAGGCAATAAAGGAAATGGCTGTGATACATCAGTATAAATACAGCACACATGATATGCACATTATCTTTATCGTTGTAGAATTGAAAGGGAATGTCAGTGATAACGCTGTTCTAACCCTAATACTGAGAGATACAAAACTCCATGGTCCTCTGCCAACTCAGGCTCATTTATAGTATTAGACCTTGAGAAAAGTTGACAGCTGCAGACGGTGAGGAAGGAAAACCACCTTGCAACACATTTTGTCAAGTTGCCGTCTCTGGCATTGGCCCAGGGCCGGTATTGCTGGAGACATGATGAAGTGTGAAAAGTACTGGCAGGCATTTTAGACAAATAAAAGATGGGAGGCAAGGGAAAATCAGAACCAAAAGAGATTAATATTTGTGAGGTTTATAGCAGAAGAGGGAAAGCAATAGGAAGTAAAGAAATCCCCAGGGGGAATTTCTTGCAACAGCAGCAGATTAGGAACAGGATGGGCCTGAAGAGGAAGCTTATTTTTCCAGCTGGACCCCTCATCAGAGACCTGAGATCAATTTGTGAACAGTGGTCAGAAAAAAAGTAAATGGGTAATAATGACAGAATTTAGAGTTTGCAAGAAAGAAAACAACTTGGAGAGGGTGAGGGAGAGAGGTAGACAAGGAGAGGCAGAGTATAACATTTTCAAAGTCAGGGCAAGGCAATATATTATTATGTTTCTACAAACAGAGGTTGCAGAGTGGTCCCTGTACATTCAGAATCAGTACTTCACACTGCCACTTCATCATAACAGCCTGCATCAGGAGTTGGGGTTTTATTTGTATGTTATGAATGCTTTGGGATGGGGGTGGAAGAAGGAACGAACCAGCCTGAGGCAAGACAAATACATTTAAATAAGTACATAAATATAACTAGAAGATAAGACCTGGCAAGCGGGAATCCTAGGGACAGTGGAATTCTCAAATCTAAAAAATCAGACAAAATAGAAATAATTATTTGTTACTCATAATATATGGTAGGTTCCTCGATTTTCTCTGATGGGTAGAATTCTGGAAAGCGTCCCTGTCCAAATTACATTAGAGATTTGAATCCTGGGATGTTTTGAACCCAGAGCTAAAGTTTGCTGCTTACTGGCCAGTAGCACTTATAAACCAATGGGCTGATGTTTTATTAAAATTTGTTAGAATTAAACTTTGTAGTTCAATGGGTTCATCTTCTGTGAGGTTCCACCGTTATATTTGTGATGATTTTTCCAACTTGTGTGGAATATAAATGGCATACCATGTAGTAACACAACATATGGGAGTGCTGGCTATATAAGAGCTGGCTAGTATTAGTGAATGTACACACAGTATGTAGGAAAGTGCAGGGATGAAGAAGGAACATACTTTTATAAAGCTTTATTGCAATATTGATACAAAAGTGTTATGTGGGTGTAGATCCTTAACTGGTATAAATCAGTATCGTTCTATGATCTTCTGTGCTACTATGTTAACACCAATCTAGGATTTGGCCCAAAGCGTATAAATATTCTGCTAAAACAGTAAATTCTACATGAGCTAGAGAGAAATTTTCCAAAGCATGGTATGAAACAACTGAAAAATCAATGGAAGACAAGTTGTTTAAGTGGCAGGCAAATTATGAAGTGAATGACACTTTTGTTTTGAAAAGTGTCCTTTTGCAATGAAAAGGGAGTCACTAGATATCATAATGATGATTGCAGTATTAGAAGCCAGAGAGAGAAAACCAAACTGGTAAATGATTACAAATGACTATGAACCAGGAGAACTTGCTGTGACTGAGAAAGGAAGGTAGATCAGTGGTTAGCATGCTAACTGCTGATGTGAATTTAATTCCTTGTTTGGCACAGTCTTCCTGAGTGACCGTAGGCAAATAACTTGGTCTCTGTATGCCTCATTTTCCCAGCTGTACTTGTCCTTTCCCTACCTCACGGGAGTGCTATGGGTACATTAAAGATTGAGAGGTGGTGAGATATGAAGGCAATAGGGACCATGTAAGGTGTTAAGGTAGAGAGAACTCTTGCATCTGATCGAGTATTTCTGGGCAACCTCTGACAAATCACTTAGATGATGACTTTCATTGAGTTTGGGGGCGATCACTTATCACTTCTGAAGAGCTAGCTCTTAACCACCTACGGGGCCTAAGTTCCAGAGGGCCTTGTCTTGTGTGGCCTTGGGTGGCCTTCAGAGCCTTGTCTTGTGTGGAAATGCAGTGATCTGCTGGCACACAATGGGTGTTCAAATGCAGTGTAGATATGCTTGGCTTAGGCTGTAGCCAGAGCACTGGGATCCTCCCACTTTGCAGGGTCCTAGGGTATGTCTACCCTGGAGGCTCTGTTAAGTCAACTTAACAAGGTCAAGAGAGTCCACAATGAACACTCCAGTCAACTGCCAGCATCCACACTGGCAGGTGCTAGGTCGAAGGAGGAGTGGTGCATTGTGGAGAGCTGTCCCACATTGCACTGGGGCCTGGAGGCCAATTAGGTTAACTTAAGGGCACTCCCCATCCACACTGGGTTAAGTCAACTTAATAAGGTTGACTTAAGCGTTAAGTCAACCTTCAGAGGGGGTGTTATTAAATTGACTTAAGGAAGCGCTTAAGTCGAATTCATAAGTGCCCAATGTGGACGCAGCAGTCTGTACATCGACTTAACTGTCCTTCAGTCAACCTAAGGCTACAGTGTGGATGTACCCGTAGACTCTGGACTCCAGCCCAAACCCATATGACTACACTGTAATTAAATTGCTTCACAGCTAGAAGCCCATGAACCTGAGTTAGCCGACATGGGAGGTTTTAATTTCAGTGTAGCCATACCCTGTATTAAGAAAGCTTCTGAAGTTGTGGATACATTTTTATTTCATTGGATGTTGACTGGTTTCCCTTTGCAATATAGTCATATTCAAATACATCTGATAACAAAACATTTGTTTTAAAAATGCCAGGTCAGCACAGTCCTTTTTTTCATCCTATTGCAGCAACACACACTAAATGCTGCACAACAAAGGGAAAGGCAGATACAAAACAATCCCTGGTGAAACTCCGGTGGAAGTCAACTGAATCCAGGGGAGTTACACCAGACATTAATTCAGGTCAGTATTTCATTCATTATTTATTTATTTTGATATAGGAAAAAAACAGACGAACAAAACACACTCATTCACATGCTTGGAGAAGAGCAGGTCACACGCTGTTATTGTTTCACTGAAAGCTTTCAGGAAAACACAGAAGTTTTCATTTTTGGCAATGTTTTTCTTCAAAAGTTTTCAGATTTTTGTCAACAAACCACTTTTTTTCCTCAAGTTTTTGGCCCCAAATTGTTGACTTGCAGGTATTCCATGATAATTTGAAAAAACAATGTTGACCACTGGCTCTGAGTGCCCTTGTAACTAATTACAATGACAGTACCATAAGCATGGTTTAATCTGCTCACCAGATCTAGCAAGTGGCAGCTCATTGTCAAAGATTAATGTTCTCATACATCAGCCTGACCCTCAGTCTTTTTAAATATCAGGTAAAGCAAATGGTCCAGAAGTTGCCAGACTTGAATAGGAGAGCATTCCAGAGCAGTGAGTCATTTATGGAGAATACTCTGACAGCCATCCTCTGTTTCAGTATTGCATACATTTAGAATTAATTTATGGAGTGGGTTTCTATGGTTTGTAGTTCTTTTTGAGCAGCTAGAATTCACCGGCTTCCACTCTCCAGACATTTCCCTGTTACTCTTCTTCACTCCCTGCTCCTTCCTACTAATCTTCATCTATGCCTTTTCATCTCTGCTTTCTACCTCTTGTCTGAAGGCTATCTGGCCTAAGAAACATTTCTAATACACATCCTCTCTGTCAGTCCAGTTTCTGTGTTGCTATTGTGGCTGGGGGGATTTGATCTCTGGCTGGAGGTCCAGGGTAGCAAAGGGAGACACTATGTGTAGAAGAAGGGACCAGGTACAATCAATGGAAGATAAGACAGTTAGTTGGGAGGCAGAGGATGAGTTGGGAAGCAGAAGGAAGGTGAATAGATGTGAGGTTGGTTCTACTGGGAAAATGATCTCTGGGTGGTGAAGGGGGCAGGGTTTTTTTAGGTGGAGGCACAGGTGTAAGGCATTCCAGGAATTTAGCTGTATCCACAGTTTCTTTTTGTTGGGTTCAAGTGAATAGCTGGTTTGGCTTTAAACAGAGATCTGAGGTTTAACAACCCTTCAGATACCTTTGACAGCTCTAAAGAATTTCTCGCAGTAAGCTTTCCGTGGTATTTTAATTGCCATATTGTGCAATGTGCTTCAGTCTCAAGTGCCCTGGCATGAAAAAGCCATTTATTAATAGGATATTGTTGAGGTTGCAGAAGGATGAGGGCTCTTCAGCTCACTGCAAAGGATTGCTCAAAGGCTAAACCTCTTCAGAATGAAAAGGTGAACTCCTACCTTTTTTCAACCATCAGTCAAAGCATTAGTACTAGAGCAGAAAAGACAGCTTTACACACTGGGTTAAGTGGATGGAGGAAAGACATGCCATATTCTGTATCGCTTCAATGAGAGAAAGGCTAGAATTTCCTTTCTAATCCTCCTCATTCAATATCTGAGTTAACACTGTGGTTCCAAAGCCACATGTGGCTCCCAAGATGACATGGGTTGGACCAGAAATCCTCTCACACCCACTAGGCTCCAGTGAAGTGCAGCTCTCAGATGTGTCCCTCATACAGCCTATCATACATGAAGCAGCACAGGGAGATTGCACATATTGAAGCCATCCCCCAAGAACACTGATTTTTAAAAAAAATCTTCTTGCTTTCCTAGCATCCAGAAATGAGAAACAATCCTCCCATTTGCTCCCAGCAGCCACATGGAGGGAAATATCATACCAGAAGTAGTGTGGAGGAGAAATAATGAAGGGTCATGAACTGTGAGTGGGGCTAGTGGTAGATGAAGTGATGTGTCCAGAGAACTTAATCTACTAGCCATTCACACAGACTTGTGGGGTGAGAGCTGAAAACTACTGTAGATTGACTGAGTGCTTTAATCTTTATTGGAATGTTAGATTTGTGATGTGAAGTACTCCCCTACACCCTTGTAATGTGATCTGTGTAATTTTCCTGTTCATCTTTGCAATGTAATTGTATGGTTTAGCGCAAAATAGGCCATGCAAGGCCTCTTTTGAATGCTCATGACATACTCTGCACTATTGTTATGGTAGCATTTTTCCTGTAGCATCATACATGTGTAGAGTTGTGAAATATGTCCCCATTTATTTCACATAGCTAAGCTGGGGGCA
Organism: Pelusios castaneus; assembly: GCA_007922175.1. Classification (NCBI taxonomy): domain Eukaryota; kingdom Metazoa; phylum Chordata; order Testudines; family Pelomedusidae; genus Pelusios; species Pelusios castaneus. The sequence goes on along the minus strand of ML685818.1, from coordinate 11,755,136 downwards.
CACACGCAGAGCTGTCTTTCCTCACATATACAGTGAAGTGCATAACAAAGATGATGCAAATTGAGCTCTCTGGCTCAGGATGGGAAAAGGATCACCTCATCCCAGGAAATGAGAGGCTAAGCAGCGGGGTTTGAACAGGGAAATAGTCACACTTCAAATTGTTTGAATCTTTTGGCTACTTGTATCTCCATCTTGAAACAACTTCTAAGACATGTGCCTACCCAGATGGCCAGAAGGACTAGTCTGAAAAACCCTCATTAGCCAGGCATATGGGTAAGATTGAAATGGATTACAACAGTAAACTTTAGCTTAGAATGCATGCTATTTTATTTTGGTAGTGGTTAACTTCTTGATTGATTAATTAATTGATTTTGTTTTGATTTGCTATATGCACTTAAAATCATGGTTTAATCAATAAACTAGTGTTTGTTTTAACTGAAGTAGTGTAGATTTTAGAGATAGGATGAATATATGAACACTTAACTTATAGCAAAGGCTGATTGCATATCAGTGTCTTTGTTAATTTGATGGACCGGCGTATATGTGTTTGCAGTGATCTGGGAAGGGTCCTGATCCCTGCAGGATGGAAGTTCCTGGTGTGGCATCTGGGAGTTGGGGTTCCTCACTGGGGGACCATCCCCTGAGTAGCTAGTGAGTGCACAATACTGCCGGAGACTGATTACACACAGGAGGCTGGTGTAGGCAGACGCAGGAGTGGGTGGTCCCTAAGCAAAGCAGGCTAAGTCGGGGTCCAGTAGTGGGCAACTGGGGAGAAAGAGCGGCACATCAGACCAGATTGTGGAGAGAGAACATCACAAGATGATGCTGAAATTTCCCAGAATCCATGTCTTGCCTTCTCCCTAACAACTATTCTCTTATTTTGCATATAGACTCAGAGTGCCTGTGGGGGGGGGCACATTCTGCCTGCCATAGGGCAAGATTTATTTATTTTTCCCAGAATTTAGGGTGGAAGTTCAATTCACCTTTTTTATTCTTCAAGAGGCACCCTACACATATTTAACTCAGCTCTTATTCCTGCTGTTAACCACTTGACAGAAAGGTTACGTATTGTGGCAGGCACATTAGACATGTCAAAAGAGACATTCTTTGCTCCAGACAACTCAGAGTCCATATTTATGAAAATAAAAAATAAGTGGAAAATAAATAGTGAGGTAGAGGTGGGTAAAACAAGCACATTTTACTTCAAGATCAGTAGCCATATGACATTACAAAACACACATGGCAAAGCTGTGTCAGAACATTACACCATGTATTGTTGTGTCTCTCCTTCACTTTGCAGCTTTTCAAAACTGAATACCACTGAGCTAAATGTGTTCTATGTGTCAGCTGGACAGGATGAATACGATTGACTTGTGAGAAGGCTTTTTAAGGTGCTTTTCTTCTCTTCCCTATTCCCTTTATGCTCTTTTTTCACACTATCTTCTGGTCATATTAATTTTAGTAGCTCACATGGGTATTGTAAAGATTAATTAAGTGCTAAGTGTTAATATTAAGCAAACCTAATAAAGTCAGAGTTGGACTTTTGAACCTCCAGTGTTCATGTGGGCTCTAAATTAACTAAATGAGCTTACAAAATATTGCTGTATCCAAATGAAACTACCACAGTACCAGATATGCAAATATAATTCTGCACTGGAATTTGTCCAAGACACCACAGCTACCGAGTAGCTTTACTCTTACAAAAGGAGCTATGGATTGTAATCACCCCAATAGTGACCTTCAGAGAGGAAAAATCTAAAGAATACTTTGTAAAGATTTTGATGGCACATTTGTTTGTAGCATGAAATCTCTCCAAAAGCTACTTATTTCATTTTGTTTTGTTTCAGGCTATGAATCTGAAAATCTAGCTGTATGTACTGGAGAAATTCAAGGTCAGTAGGGACATACATATAAAAGTTGTGCCACTTTAACTTTACTGGCATATTAAGAGAAGTACAACACTACCACCCCTCTCCCTCCAGTGTGGACAATGATATCAGCGTAAATGAGCTAATATCAGGATAGCTTATCCCAATATCAGAAGGGGAATAAGCTATACTAGTATAATACACCTTAATGCCAGCATAACTGCATTTAACCATTGGGGGTTGTACTAGCAGAACTCTATCCAAATCAATCACATCCCTAGCTGACATCATTACACTGGGACAAAAGCTGTGTGCAGACCGGGTCGTGGGCACATTTAGAACAGAATCTCTTTTAGGGAGGAAGGAGAGTCTTGTGGTTAAGGGACCGAACAGGGTCTCAGAGATAGGTATTTTTCTCAGCTCTGCCACAGATTTCCTGTAGGGATTGGACAAATCATTTCATCTCTCTGTGCTTTATTTCCCCATCTGTAAGATATGTATACTACTTCCTTTCTCTCACTCTTTGTCTATTTAGACTGTAACCAATTCCTCCTCTGTCTTACTGTGTGTTTATACCCTAAGTGTACCACTGTGGGCAGGGCTGGGCCAAGGGTTTTTGGCAACCTAAGCGAACTATGACTTTGGCACCCCCCTCCACCACGTTATAAGAGATAACATATGATTATGTTTTTTAAATAGAGAAAAACATTCACTTCCATTTAATCTGGTGCCCCTTAAAGCCTGCCGCCTTGGGCAACCGCCTAGTTCACCTACATGGTTGGGCCGGCCCTGACTGTGGGCCTCACATTTCAGGGCTTGTCTACGCAGTGGGGTCATACAATCATGGGGATGTGATTTCTAAAGTGCACTAATGTGTTGCACATTGATTGGTCTGTGTAGTTCATGTCTGAAGCAGTACTACATTAAAGTGCACTAGGAAACCTTTAATGCATGCCAGGAAGATTCATACATACAAATTAATGCAATGCATAAGTGCACTTTAGAATTCACAAAATGCTCCATGTGTCCCTGTTGCCTCATGTGTCACAAGCCACAAAACATCTAAGAATTCTAAGTTAAGCTATGACAAGCCCTCAGTGAAGGTGCAATTGAAGTACAAGTAATAACAACAGAATTATGAAGTTACTGGAAGAGTGTATGCTCCCAGGTAGGGTGGTAGGAAATATTCATTCAGGTTTTCTGAGACGTTTTGTAGTTTGCCACATTTGAGGAATTAGACTTAAACTATGATATATACAGATAATTAAACCAGAGATTCTGCATGTTGCAGTGGTAAAACCATGCCTATATGGCAAGTCTCCTTTGTTTGTGCAGATAGGCACTTTATAGACTCATAGGCTATGTCTACACTTACTAAAATTAGTTCAAATTAGTTAGTTGGAACTAACTAATTTGAACTAATTTTAGTTAGTTCGAATTAGCTTAATTCGAACTAGCATGGCCACACTGGAATGTTAGTTTGAACTAAGCAAGTGCCATTCATTAGCGATCCCCATTCATTTCAATGGCCAGTTAATTCAAACTAAGAAATTAGTTCGAATTAACATGGCCACATTGGTTAATTCGAACTAGTTAGTTCGAATTAACCCCTTAGTTCTAATACCCTATTTGAACTTATTAGTTCGAATTAAGGAAGCCCTGAATTCCAACTAACTAAAGCCTAGTGTAGCCATGGCTTTAGTTAGTTCGAATTAAGCCTCCTTAATTCGAACTAACTTGCCAATGTAGGCATAGCCATAGACTTTAAGGTCAGAAGGGACCAGTACAGTCATCTAGTCTAACCTCCTGCAAAATGCAGGCCTCAAGACCTCACCCTCCCACTCAAGCAATAGGCCACCAACCTATGACTGAGTTATTTACCTCCTTAAATCATGATATAAGGACTTTAAGATACAGAGAATTCACTGGTAGGTGAGCCATGCCCTGTTTACTCAGGAAGGAAAAGCAAGCCCTGAGCAACAATAGCAGATTTTAACTTCTGCTTTGAGTTCAGTATATTCTTTTAAGTATGTTTTTTAATAGATACTGGAAAAAGTGAAGTTTGTATCACTCTGTTTAAGATTCATCTAAAAGCCCTTCTTATCAAAGTATACAAAAAAAATTAAAAAAATTAAATGCATATGCCCTTTAAAACCTTACCTACCACACACACCTTTGTTCACATCTCTGTTTAGAGACAATCAAATCATTTCATATTTTCTAGACTGCTGTGCCATAGAAATTACTGGATCTCAACTGTTCATATTATTCACATCAAATGCTATTATGTGACAGTGAGGAATTTGAAAGGATACAGTGTTTTGACAAATATAGGTTGAAAAAAGTGGTTTTCTCCTATATGAAAAGCCTGAAAGTGATGTGAGTGCTGGTGAATATTCAGTGATTTATGTTTAACTAGCCCTCTGTGTGACTTTAAATATCTTTTCCTTTTTGCTTCTGAATTGTTTCAGTGATTCGGTGTTGTTCGTCTGTCTATGTCAGTGGCTCACAACCTTTCCCGACTACAAATCTCTTTTAAGATCCTGATTTATCTTGTATACCCCAAGTTTCACCTGGCTTAAAAACTACATGCTTACAAAAATCAGACATAAAAATACAAAAGTGCTACAGCATATTAATGAAAAATTGCTTACTTTCTCATTTATACCATATAATTAAAAATAAATCAAATGGAATTCAAATATTGTACTTACATTTCAGTGTATAATATATAGAGCAGTGTAAACAGGTCATTTACGATATGAAATTTTAGTTTTGTACTAACTTTCCTAGTGATTTTGATGAAACCTGTAATAAAACTAGGCAAATATCCTGATGCATTGGTGTATCCCCGGAAGATCTCTCTGTAGCATTGGGGTTGAAAACCACTGATCTAAGGCATTATGTGACTCATAAATGTTGTATCAGAAAACCTGTCAATCACTACAGGCTTTTATCTTTGCAACTCTCACATGAGGTAAAGAAGCATTTCACAGGTAGGGCATTGAGGCACAGAATAGATTAAGTAACCCAAAGTCAAAAAGGAAGTCTATGTGGCTGAGCTGGAACCTGAAGCCAAGTTTCCTGAGTCCAGTGAAGAAAAATGGTTATTAAATATCACTTTTTCTTTGCCTATGAGCTAGGAACAGAGATGGACCAAAATAAGAAGACAGGATCCAAACCATTCTGAATTCAGAGACATGAAGGATCCAAGTCCTACTCTGAAGTCAGCAGATTAGGTAGAGCTAAGAAAGAAGCTGTGGGAATCTGAAAGGGAAGGAAAAGAGAAACCTGGCAAGTGAGATCTCTTATTTTCAGAAAATCCTCTTGAGCTTTCATAAGCTCAGAGTTAATAGCAAGTAAGAAAATTAGAGCTATTATAGCTGAGAGTTTGTTCTCCCACTGCCTTCCTGGAAGGCTCTTGTCAATTTTTCTTTCTGCTTGTTGGGAAGAAGCAAAATTGTGATGAATCTTTCAAGAATTCAGCTGGCAAGTCAAAAAAAAATTCCACTTCAGCTCTTTCCAAATGGAATTTTTCTGGAAATTTCCTTCCTGTGAAAAATGTTGCATTTGATTTTTTTTTCCAATTCCAGTTGGTAAATTTCAAAACTTGAAATTATTTAGGGGAAGTGCTTTTCATTTTCTGGCCAGGTTTAGAAAGACCTCTACATAGAGACCGTAACACTCTGCCCCCTATCTATGAAAGATTGCTCTCAGTTTTGTCAAACCATATATTGTCCATTTCATTTTTGTGTGGTAAGTGATAGGAATGTCTTTGATGACAATTTATTTTTCCAAGCCATCTATGATGCCCTTCACCAAGCCAATTCTGATATCTCCATTCTAAGACCTTTTATTCTCAAGGAACATCAAGAACATAAAAATGACCATATTGGGTCAGGCCAACAGTCCATCTAGTCCAGTATCCTATCACCAACAGTGGTCAGTTTCAGAACGTCAGGTGAGTATACAAAATAAGGCTATTTTGGAGAGATCCACCATTGTCTTCCCTTCATGGCTTTTGGCTGTCAGGGGTTTGGGGCTGACCTGAGCATTTCTGACTATCCTGGCTAAAACCTATTGGTAAAGCTATCTTCCATAAATGAATCTGGTTCTTTTTTCAACCCAAATATGCTTAGGTTCATCACAACATCAAATGTCAGTGAGTTCCACAGATTAATTGTGAGTGGTTGAAAATAGTCTCTCTTGTTTGTATTAAATGGGCCTGCCTGCTGTATTGAATTCCCCAGATAAGCCCTGTTTTTTGTATTGTGAGAAAAGGTAAATAACACACCTCTATTCACTTTTCCCACACCATTCATGATTTGATAGCCCTCTATCATATACCCTCTGAATCATCACTTTTCTAAACAGAACAGCGCTAATCTTTTAGGCTATGTCTACACTGGCAAGTTAGTTCGAATTAAGGAAGCTTAATTCGAATTAACTAAAGCCATGGCTACACTAGGCTTTAATTAGTTCGAATTAAGGGCTTCCTTAGGTCGAACTAATACATTTGAATATGCTATTCGAACTATGGGTTAATTCGAACTAGTTAGTTCAAATTAACCAATGTGGCCATGGTAGTTCGAACTAATTGCTTAGTTCAAACTAACCGGCTCATTGAACTCAATGCAATTTGCTAATTCGAACTAAGCAAGTGCCATGAATGGCACTTGCTTAGTTAGAACTAAATTTTTCTAGTTCGAATTAAGTTAATTCGAACTAACTAAAATTACAAAGGGGTAGCCGTGTTAGTCTATTGTAGAAAAACAAATCTGTTAGTCTTTAAAAGTGCCACAAGACTCTTTTGTCTAACTAAAATTAGTTCGAATTAGTTAGTTTGAATTAACTAATTCAAACTAACTTTAGTAAGTGTAGACATAACCTTAGTGTTTCCTTGTATGGGAGCAATTCCATACCCTTGTTCATTTTTATTGCCTTTCTCAGAACCTTTTCCCATTCTACTGTGTCTTTTCTGACATGTGGCACAGAAATGGACACAGGATTGATTCAAGGTAATATTTTCTATCAGTTGCCTAAGACTTCTATTTGTTTTTTGACTGCTGCCATTCACTGACCTGATCCACAGTGATGCCAAGATCGCTTTCTTGAGTGGTAACAGCTAGTTACAACTACCATCATATATGTGCAGCTGGGATTATTTTTTCTAATGTGCATTCCTTTGCAATTACCAACATTGAATTTCATCTGCCATTTTGTTGCCCAGTCACCACTTTTGTGAGATCCTCCTGTAAACCTTTGCTGTCAGCTTTGGGCTTAACTATTTTGATTAATTCTGTATCATCTACAAATTTTGCTGCCTCACTCTTCAGCCCCTTTTCCAGATCATTAATGAAAGTACTGAACAGCAGAGATCCTGGAATAGATCCCTGGAGGAGCCTGCTATTTACCTCTCTCCATTGTGAAAATTTCCTACTGTTTGTTTCATATCTTTTAACCAGTCACTGACCTGTGGAAGGGCCTTCCCTCTTATCCCAAGGACACTTAGGTTGTTTTTTTTTTAAGATCCTTTGGTGAGGGATCTTGTTTCTGAAAACCCAAATATATGATATTGACTAGATCATCTTTATCCGTATCTTGGTTGCAGCTCAGCATCAAATCTCAATGATCTAAAGTGTGGTTCTGTTCTGAAAAATGATCTGGACAAAACAATTATATGAGGCTTCAGTTTTACTGTCTCTCCTGACTCCAAAACAAAAGTACTACAGTCTCTATAATTGCCTTCAAGTGCAGCCTGGGATTTCAGAGTCAAACTTACGTTGTTATTGCTTTGGAGGGGTGGGGATAGATTCACGGCTGTCATCAGTTAACAAAAATCAGAGGTATAATTAAGCACTCAGTTACACCTCTACTGGTACATTGAGCCTGCTAATCTATTCCTGTACCCTGGGAATGGTTGGAATGGGGGGGGAGGGGGAATGAAAAACTAATATAGCATGTCTTGTATTCTGGGTCAATGAGGGGACCAGAACAGACTCCAGTTCAAGTTAGAGCAATTCTGAATTGGCTTTCTCACTAAAAACATTAATATTTAAAAGTACCACAGGACTCTTTCTTTGTTTTTCATTACAAACAGTGATTCTCACCTCTATCAACCTCATCACTTCTGATATGTTGCTACACACTGCTTGAATCTATATAACTTCTTTGATTTGCTGAAGTAATCTGACATGATGAAGTGAAATTTAATCACAGGATTCATCTTTCCCTTCCTTACTGTAAGGTTTTTTTTCAATGTAAGTTTTTTCCACTTTCTGGCATCTGACTAAGTGGAACTATGCCCATGAAAGCTCATGGGAAAAATAAATTTGTTGGTCTTTAAGGGTATGTCTACACTGGAGTCAACCTTGTTAAGTCGACTTAGAGAGTCCGCAGTCCTGAGTCCACACTGGCAAGTGCTAGGTTGACGGAGGAGTGGCCAAGAACTCTGCGAGGGGGCCTGGAGACCAATTAGGTCAACTTAAGGGCTATCCCCTGTCTACACTGGCTTAAGTCAACTTAATAAGGTTGATTTAAGGATTAAGTCGACCTTCAGAGGTGGTGTTATTAATTAGAGTTAAGAAAGCGCTTAAGTCGACCTAATAAAAGCAGAGTGTGGATGCAGTGGTAGGTTAACCGTCCTTAAGTCGACCGAAGGCTCCAGTGTGGACATACCCTAAAAATATCACAGGACTCCTTGTTTGTTTTGCTGAACTGGACTAACATGGCTACCTCTTTGGAACTCTAAGGATACGTCCACACTGGAGCCTTAGGTCAACTTAAGGACGGTTAAGTTGACCTAAAGAACCCTGCGTCCACACTGGGCACTTATTAAGTTCACTGAAGCGCTTCCTTAAGTCGACTTAATAACATCATCTCTGAAGGTCGACTTAAGGCTTAAGTCGACTTTATTATGCTGACTTAAGCCAGTGTAGATGGGGAATAGCCCTTAAGTCGACCTAATTGGCCTCCAATATTAATTTTTAATTATATAATTTACTAATTAAATTAAATTACAGCTTAACTAATTAATTAATTAATTACTTTGCTGATTAATTTAATATTAATTTAGTATAGTCAGGCTGGAGAGAAGAAAAAGAGCTGTGGCCATCAGGCTGGGGAGAGCCATGGCCGGGGAGACCGGGCTGGGGAGAAGGGCTCCGTCGACCTAGCACCTGCCACTGTGGACACAGGCAGTCGACTGGAGTTTTCAATGTGGACGCTTTAAGTCAACTTAACAGAGCCTCCAGTGTAGACATATCCTAGGACTGTTCTTTCTATCATTTTGCTTCACTTCCCATATGTGCTTTCCATCCAGACCCTCAACACCCGTTCTCATTCACCTCCTTCACCAGGGACTAGAAGCACAGTGAGCATGGAGCTCTTACACCAGATCTGCAGTAGCTTGTGAAGGCTTCTGCACAGGGGGCATACTCAGGGTGATATTTCTGCCCACTTAAAGGCCCCTTTACAATGACAGTGTGATGGTAGGGGCCTTTAATGTAAGTGAAAGTAGGGTTCATTACCTTCAAATTAAGTCTTCTGTTTGCTTTTGCAAATAATTCCTAGAAAGTGACAGAAAAAACAGAATCCTGCTCACTCTCCCATAGCCATGTTGGCTCTGTAAGATTAACAGGAGTATAAATAAAGCAATAAAAATGTGTTTTTGCTACTCCAGCTAGCAGGCGATACTCTGAATATACACACAGGAACAGCTCTATCAAGTCAGGAGGGTTAGTTCTCCTACCCATTTCGTTTTGCACTTTAAGGAGCCAGCTCAGGAACACAGAACAAAAGCAAAATCTCACGAGAGAGGTTTGTGAAACTTTCAGCTAAGGATCAATGTTAATATTTTGCTGAATTCTTGAGGACATATTTATTGGCATTAATTTCTTTCAGGGTAATTTTCTTAATGATAATACATGCCACTCATAAATGGCCTGTTCAGCAAGAGATCTCCAACTGGGCCATGTTACTGTGAGTCAGGTTTTCAACAGGAAATATGAACATGGGGCCAAATTAACTTGCCTGGAGGAGCCATGATGTTACTGCATTATCAGTTGATAATAGCACTATTAATGAATATCCCTGCTGAACACTGTATTGTGTCTTACATTTATGTTACGGTTTGATTTGAAATGTTACCAAATGCTTGTGATAAGGTTGTAGGCTATAGAGCATCACATAGGGAAACATTCCTGTTTGTCTCTAAGTGTGTTTTTGATTGTAGGAGTTCTCAATTCTGGACCACTTTCCACGCCATCTGCAGCAATCTGCGTAGTCTGGGAAATTCAATCAGACATCTTGCCCATCTGTAAAACCAGAACTGCTCTGTTACTGTTTCACCCTAATTAATGGGGTTTATTTCATTTGCTGCTTTATTTACTGCTAGCCTTGCTTTCTAAATTCCATTAGGAAGACTACAGAACAGATTCAGCACCTGAATACAAATTCCCTCTAAAAATATTATAAACCAGGTGAAGAAGTGATCTGGAGTGGTAAATTAACTGTGTCAGGTGCGCAGTTTGTGGGCATGGGGAATGGTTACAATTTGTAATCACAGATTAAAATTATATGGTTCCTAAATTTTTTTTAATTTACTGTAATTTTTAATATATTTATTTTAGACAATGTGTTGCTATTTAAAATAATTATTTTTTTATCATTATCATATGTGGGAGGTTGGATAACAGAGAACTAGAAAAATAGTGTCTGGATCAATGGAATAAAGTAAAGCCCAAGAAAGCAATGCTTTGGAGACAGGGCTGTGGCTGTGTATCAGCAGAATGTAAAAAATGAACTGAAGTTTACTTTCCAATCTGTTTGCCTCTCATCATGAGCATTTATTTAGAAAGGAATAGAGGTGCGGGAGGGAGGGCTGGGAGAGGACGCTGACTTCAGAATTGCCATAACCACTTCTTAGAAAAACCTCAAATGATCCAGGTGTGTGCAAAAGCAAGGTTTCCCTTTTCCGTGACTACAGCCATGAGATCAAGTCTCAATACAGCCGCTGTCAGGCTAATTAAATACGCTAATCAATGCCAATGCTATGTAATACATTCCTAAGGTAAACAATCCTCCATTTTGTTCTATACTTTGCAGGTGACAACCAATATAATTTGCTCACCTAGAGCAGGGGTTCTCAAGTTTTTTTGTGTCATGACACGGTTGCCAGCACATGCAACCGTGTGCAACACGGTGTCCCTGACAATGAATAACACCCCTCCCCCCCACCAAACAGATTAACTTTCCTGCCACTGAACAACTGCGGGAAACTTCTGTTGCTGGGTAGCTGCCGCTGTGGGAAGCTGCTGCCATGCTCCAGTTCTAGGTGGCTCCAGGCAACATACGTCCCTGCTTCTTGCACTACAGTAGTGAGTTGCAACATAGTGGTTGAAAAGTGCTTCCTTAGAGCATCTGCTTGATGTCAAAGGGAAATATATTGTTGAGGAAAATCCCTTCAACTATGTTGGAGTTATGATGGTGTAAATAAAACGTTTTTCCCGCTTTCATTTTTTCTAGAGGAATGATTCAGAAAGGTCTCTACTTTCAAAACTTCACCATTAGCATGCAAGTAGCCCTCAGGCAGGGACAGGTTTTTGATGTGTTTGAAAAACAATGGCTAAAAAGTTATGACCATCTAAAAATGGCATGCTGCGAATGAGCAATTGATAACTTCATTAAGGCCTCAGTTTTTCCAAGTCAGGTCAGTCCCTTGCACTCTTTGGCTATGTCTACCCTTGCACTTTTAAGTTGACTTTAAGTAAGTCGACTTAGTGTGTCTACACTTAAAATTAAAGTCGACTTAAGGGGGACCTTACAAAGTCGACCTAGAGCGTCCACACTGGATGCTCTAGGTCGACTTCTAGGGACTAGGGGGACCTTGGGCAGGTCCATGGTGGTGGTGGGGAGCACCCCTTGTGTGCAATGGGGCAAAGGGGGACAGGGACGCTGGCAGGGCATGTGAGCAGGGTGTGATGCTGTCTGGATTTAGGGAAGCATTTATGATATTATTTTCTATTCATATATCCTAAATGCTCTATAATCCATAGGAGCTAGGTCATGTTTGGTATCAATAGAAAGGCAGTAATTTGCTGGGAATGATTATATAGTTTATGTCTTGGAATTGTATTTGGATTAGAAGTTAGTTTAGTTAGGAATTTGTTGTTCTATCTATACTTTAACTTGTGTGATTTTATGGAAATGTCTGAGAGAGGCAGGTGTGTCAAACCATTGTGTCCTTAATGTTTAGGAATTTTCCAGCTACAATGGGCCCAGGGAGTAAACTGATGAGCCATTAAGGACACAATGGGCCCATATCACCTGGCACATTCCTTAACATTAAGGAGACAATGGTTTGACACAGACGCCTCTCTCAGACATTTCCATATAATTCCCAGCAAATTACCGTCTTTCTATTGATACCAAACATGACATAGCTCCTATGGATTATAGAGCACTTAGGATATATGAATAGAAAATAATATCATAAATGCTTCCCTAAATCCAGACAGCATCACACAGGCTCTGCCCTGCCCTTTGGGGGGCATGCCAGGCTCCCCTCTGTGCCCCCCTCCCCCGGCAGGGAGGGCACTGGTGTAGACCTGGGGTAGCCCTAAGTCGACTTAAGGCTACCCCATGTCTACATTAGCTTAATTTGACTTTTAAAAGTCGAATTAAGCCTTAGGTCGAGAAAAAAGCAGGTTTAATAAAGTTGACTTAATTTTCATTAAGTCAACTTTAGCAAGCTGCTTAAGTCGATTTAAGCAAAGTGTAGTGTAGACGCAGGGTAAATTAAGTCGATTTAAGCAAGCTTAAGTCGACTTAATTTACCAGTGTAGACGCAACTTTTCAGAGCCCGACAGACTCAGATAGCTCTGGGGTCTGCCCACATGGACCAAGTTAACAGGATCTGTTCTTACCTGTCCCCTTCCAGGAAGATGCACTGTGCAAATATGCATAGCTTTGGAAATGGGTATGGTGGAGTTCAGGGAAATACTAATAGGCCAGTCAAACAAACGTTGTGACTTTGATTTGGAACAGAGAAAAATAACATCACCTTCTTGTTAAGATGCTATGCACTGTGCCTTGATCAGAGCTAGCAAAATCACAATACTTAGAGTAGACTGCCACATATTCACCTTTACACCATTGTTACTTTGCATAATTTCTTAACACAGTCCATTCTTATGGTTTCTATGGAGAGTGTCCTTTCAAAACAAATACTGAATGGGCCTAGCTGAGGTCTTTAGTATGCCAAGAACGACCAACTGTTCATGAGTTTCTTCTTGGACTGTCTGCTCCTTAGGGCAGTAATTGACTGTTGAATGTGTAGAAAGTGCTTAGCATTTTGTGATCACTACCATATGCAAATAGTGAATAATAATGAAGGTAATATCACTAGAACATGACCTGGCAAAAGCCTTCATTACAACAATCTAATGGATTAATTAGTATGCCAAAAAGTGGAAAGATGAGTGTGAGGACCCACCCAAATCCTTTCAATTCTTGCTTCACTGACAGGAGCAGAAGACCAGAGTCCAGCAGCAGGCAATACAAGAGGTTTATTGGGATCTTTTCCACACAAGCATCCATTAGGACCCCAGAGTTCTTACACCAATAAGTTTCCCCTCCCAGTAAATTTCCAGCCTTCCAAGTAAATTCCCCCTCCAGTAAACCCCCCACCCCCCCAATATACTCCCCACCTCCCACCCCAGTAAATTTTCCTCCATCTTCCTGGTTTACCTTAGTTTTTATAATGTATTTTAACCAGTCATTTCTTTGATATTATTTTAAGAACCAATTCTACCATATTGAAACATAATCCTCCATCTAATCATACTCCACCATCCTAACTGACAAGCCAGACAGATGCACAGGATGCAGACAGAGCAATAGATACCAGGATGACCAAACAATGCAAAATGTAAATTTTGTCACAAGTGTGATGCTCTTGAGTTGTTGGATCCTTCTGACCTGATGTGTTTGGAATGTGTGGATGTGACTGCACGCTTCCCAGTCTATGGCTGCCTCTGGTGCTTTTTGCCTTTGCTTAGCTCAAGAACAAGGCCTAAGCCAGTCAAGTTGATTCTTTGATTTGCTACCATTGTAGCTAACTAGTGATATAGGCCTTCTAGGCAGATCTAAATATCTATAGACTAACAATGAGTCCAAGATTGAATTGTTGCAAATGTTTCTAATATTTCAAAAACATGGGAAACAGACTATCTTTAGATCTGAAAAGCTTTTATATAGAACATTTATAGCTTTTATATAACACTTTACTTCAGTAGATCTCCAAGCATTTCACAAAGGAGGCAAGTATCATAAGTGATATCCTAATGAAAACTCAGTTTCTTTTGTTCATTTGCATTAACACATGGGCAGTGGCTATAAGAGGTCTAGAGAGGCTCAGCTGACACCAGAAGCTACCATTCAGCTCTTCACTCTGCTCATGCTCCATCCAAAGCCCTGCTCCAGCCCCTTCCCCAAGTTCTCCCACCCACTGCTCACATCTCTTCACCTTCTCCCTGAGAGATGTGAGCAGTGGACAGAGGGGGGGCCTTGGAGGGGGTGAAGAGCTGCAAGAAGCAATGCCAGGTTTCCAGTTAAGCACAATCAACTCATATCTAGGGGTGTCAGCATTCTAGGGGTGCCTAAGAAGTGGTGGATTACTATACAGGCCACTGGAGCCCAGTGCCGAGGGGCTATCCATGGGCGATGCAACTCTGGCTCCACCCCTCGATCCTTCTCTTTCCCCTGTTGCCCCCTCCTGGTCAGGCCAGAAGCTAAAGTCCAGGAGTGAGCATATTCCCCCTATCTGTAGCTGGCTGAGCCAGTCACCCCAAACCCTCTTCTTCCTGCCCCTCCCATGCAGAAAACAGGAAGGTCAATTGTAAGCAGGGGTGGGCAGTAGGGTGATGAAGATGCTGTGCCAAGGGGCCTTTAAGGTTAAATCCAGCTCTGGTGACTGGGAGGTCACGAAAAACCGCAGGTGCAGGACAACCTTGGAGAAGGGGACGAAGAGGTGTGAATGGCAGGTGTGGGGAGATCTCATTGGAAGGAACAAAGAGGCAATAGTGGTCCAAATGCTGGTACGCCCCGCCCAGCTTCCCCAAAGGCAGGAGTCATGTGTTGCCCATGCATTAATACATAATGGTATGTGATCATGGTTGAAAACAATCCAAATGGTGTGTGCAGGTAAGAAGTTTTTTGTCTCTGTGTTAGCATGGTTCACTGTCTGCAGGAGATTGCTTGGTGGAAAATGTTTTTTGTCCTGTGGGCCTGGTAAAAAATGCTAAGCCTGGTTCTGGGTATGATTAACTGGATGAAAGGAGCAATAGGGCTATGTCCAATTTTAAATTGCCTGTAACTTAGTTCTAAAGTTATACGGTTGCATACCATTTAGTAGTTGTTTTCACACATGTGCAATGAAAGATTCTACTCAGTTTTCACTAGTGTAATCACCTGAGGGACTGTGCAGTCCTGCTAAAAGCATTTGCACCACATCACAAATGCAGTGCTGAAAAAAATAATCTTGAAAATGGCAATCCAGTGGGAATCTTTGTTTTGTTTCTTGAAACTTACCCAGATTTTACAGTTTGACCTGGGACTTCACATGTTTAGACAAAAAAATATTATGAATTTTCCTCAAATGTACAAACCATTACCAGTAGCTTCAAAAGGTATGAGTACACCGGAAAAAAAATGTGTTCCTTAATTCAGGTTAGCCAATGCAGGTTAGCCACTCGAGTTCAAGCCTATAAGGAAGCCTGGGGCTGGAAAATTAGCTGCTAATCTGATTTAAAAGCAGAGTTGTCATGTCTTCACTGTTATTTTAACCTGGGTGAGTTTATGTGGGATTGGTGACCCACATTAAGCATATAAATAGACAGTGCTTTTTTTGTTAAAAAAAGTGCCAGTACTCAGTACCCCTGAGTACCACCACAAAAAGAAAAAAATGTAGACATCATCATCTCCTGTTCAGGACTGCTGGAGAGACTCTCCATTACACACAGGGCTTGTGGTGAGATCACTGCACAATCAGTATGTCTTGGCCCTTTTGAAGGGTCCTCTTCCTTTTCTCCTTATCTAAGGGACTATTATGATACCCTGGCCTTATAGGAACCTGTCCCTCAGCTCTCCACATGTTGACTCTCTATTGGAGTATCCAGTGGTTAAAGTATAATTTGACGGGCCCCGGAACTCTCCTAAATTTCTGGGCCCCCTTCTCGTATTGTCTGGGCCCCCTTCATGCATGTGCGGGCCCTAGCCCAGGTAGGCATTTGCAACTACTTCTCAGTACCACATGCATCGGTTATTGCTCCATAAAAATATTTATACTTTTATATATTGTTTATGTATATAGCAATTATTGTCACAAACTAGCAAACACTGCATCACACAATAAGGATTGTGATTAACAACAGTGGGGTGTGGGAGCTGCCAGCAACCAGGGCAGGATGGAACATGCGTTCCACCGAATTTTTCTATTTTTAGGGGCCCTGGAACTCTGGTCCCTCAAATTTGTGGGCCCCGGAACTGCGTTCCAGTGTGTTCCCCCTTACTTTAACCTCTGGGAGTATCTCCAAGGCCTGTTAACATGGGCCTCCAGGTATATGGCCTTCTCCTCCCCCTGGTTGGATAGGAGGCAAGTAAATGTCTCTTTTACTATTGCCCAGCATTTTTACTCCCTGGGGTACGTCTCTGGTCCATTCGATGGGCAGTCTCTTTGAGCTAGTCCTCAGCTTCTCTGGCAATAAGTCTACTCTGCCTGAGTGCTGCCTCTCATCCCAGCTGTTGCTGCTCAGCCACAATCAGAGCTGGGCAATAACTGTTCTGCCTATTGGCGCCTTTGTGGCTGCTACTTATGTGTCGGGATTTACATGACCCCCATCGCAGACCCTCATGCAGCAGAAATGCAGAGGTTAATTGGTTCAGAAGTTCATCTGTGGTCTCAGAGCAGTTCCTGGACAGGACAGATTTCTTCTGAAGGCAGTTAAAAGAGCTGTTTGAATTTTAAATAAGATTATGCTACAGTTGACGCGGTGGGACCAGATTTGATGGCGTACAACGGCAGCTATATGCTGTGCTATGCTGTGCTGCCTTGAATAGCTTCATGGCTTCTCTGCAGTATCTGTGCAGTGCAACGCAGTCGCAGTGTGCCAGTGCTGTGGGTCCATCATTTGTGCACCGCTGATTCCAAATGTGAATGAATAGGATCATTAGAACTGAAGTGCATTTACATTTTTAATGCACACAGACTTTCCTTGCATGGGACTGGATCCTGGGCAGTGCTGTGTTCATCCTGAAAGGGGCTGAGTTCCCTCACAGAAGTCAGCGGAAGATGAAAGAGCTCAGCACCTCACACAGTGGGCACAGCATGATGTAGAAAATGTGCTGTGTCTCCAAGTAGTAGGTGTCTAATTGTATTGAATTGTGGTCTGTTTCTACAGTAAGATAAGTTAATGAACCTCAGCTGATTACGCCCTAGTTTACTTAATAGTTCACATTATTATTTAAATGTGAAGCAGTCAATGCCCCAGCCTATAATTGTTTTTAGTATTTCTTTTTTCTTGCAGTGCATCTGTAGTCTGTAGTAATTATGCTTTACTCCATATGTAGATGGAAGGAATAGATAGATTCTCTTTTGTCTTACATGTCACACACAATATTGGCATGGTGCCAGAACAATGATTTTCTGTTTCAGGTACAATAATGGAAATTGTTGAGTTCTCTTCCCAACTCTGTCTCAGTGATCTTGGGCACATCACATAGGCCAGCATTTCCAAACTGGTGTGTCAGGGTGTTAGCCCAAAGAGCAAACTACTATACTCTTTTAGCTCCAGTGGTAGGAATCTGTGCCAGGAATAGGGGGAGACGGGTTTTATCTTCACTGTGGCTGAGAAGTACTGAGTGCCCATAAAGAGTCTCATAAAAGAGCTATTGATTTGTAAGTCAATGGTTGGATTTACTGAGACCTCACAGCTCCTAGGGTGCGTCTACACTTACAAGTTAGGTCGATTTAAGAAGGCTTAAGTCGACCTAAACTACTCCGCATCCACACTGGGCTTTCCTTAAATAGACTTAAGCATTTCCTTAAGTTGACTTAAGGAAAAGTTAAGCAGATATAATAACACCTTGTTTTAGGTCGACTGAAAGCTTAAGTCGACCTTATCAGATTGATTTAAGTCAGTGTGGACGGGGATTAGTGCCTAAGTCGACCTTATTAAGTCGACTTAAAGTGTTAAGTCGACTTAATACGGTAAAAAAGCTGTTATGTCTACACTAGAAAAGTTAAGTCGACTTTTGTTAAGTCAACTTAATAAGGTCGACTTTAAGTCGATTTAAAGTCAACCTTATTAAGTCGACTTAATAAAGTCGACTTAACTTTTCTAGTGTAGACATAGCCCGAGTGTGGAGTTGAGGTTACTGAAAACCAGGTACTTATTTATTTCCTTAAATACAGATTAGCTTCTTAACTTTAAGCACCAACATTTCAAAATATTGGCCTTAGCCATTAAGTGCTCAATTCCATCATCTCTGACATGGGGATAACAATATTCCAATAAAAACATAGACACTTAGGAATGTCACATTTGTAATTTCATTGACCATCACATCCATTTACCACTTCTTGATAACAGAATTTAAATCCCCCGGCTACAAAAGCATACATCTCTGACACTACAACTAAAATAATATCTGGGGCTATGTCTACACTTGGAAATTTAAGTCAACTTAGTGAGTCTACACTTAAATTTTAAGTCGACTTTGGGGGAAACTTACAAAGTCGACCTAGAGCGTCCACATTGGACGCCTAGGTCGACTTCTAGGGGCTAGGGGGACCTAGGGCAGGTCCACAGGGGTGGGGGGGCACCCCTTGCCCAGTGCCAGGGGGCTCAGCCTTTGCTCCATTGTACGTAGGTACAATGGGGCAAAGGGGGACAGGGACCCTGGCAGGGCATAGGGGCAGGGTGGGCAGGGCCCTGCTCTTCCCTTTGGGGGGGCATGCCAGGCTCCCCCTGTGCCCCGCCCCGGCAGGGAGGGAATTGGTGCAGTCCAGAGGTAGCCCTAAGTCGACTTAGGGCTACCCCATGTCTACACTGGCTTAAGTCGAACTAAATCTAGGTTTAATAAAGTAGACTTCATTTTCATTAAGTCAACTTTATTTTCCTTAAGACAACTTAAGCAAGTTGCTTAAGTCGACTTAAGGAAACTGTAGTGTAGACACAGGGTAAATTAAGTTGACTTAAGCAAGCTTAAGTCGACTTAATTTACAAGTGTAGACGCATCCTGTGTTAGCAGTATAGGGCCTATGACACACCCCTGATCACTTCTAATTCTCTGAGTAGAGGGCAATAGAGCACTTTATTACTAACCTACCTTAGTGGGTGGATATATCTGAATGTTTGTAAAGCACTCTAAAATGCAGGAGCAAAGTTATTATGTTATGCTTCTACAGTTGAAGAAATGCTGTTAATTATAGTCTATTAGGAACTAATGTGATACATGATTGAAAGCTGAGTTGCACTATAGGTGGACAAGTGAGTAGAAAGGAAGCTGCGACTGTAGTCAGCTTCAATCAGCATTTCCCAAATTGTGTGTGTTTACCTGTGCAAACTTAACATGGCATTAATGTAGCTTTTTTCCCCACTGCAATATATTTATCCTCCTGGAGATGAAATAGATCTAAACAGAGTCTAAAAGTGTTGAAAAACTTCTACCTTAATAGATGAGGTGCAAGGCTAACTGGCCTGGAAGGCAATCTC
The DNA here is from genome assembly GCA_007922175.1 of Pelusios castaneus. NCBI lineage: Eukaryota > Metazoa > Chordata > Testudines > Pelomedusidae > Pelusios > Pelusios castaneus. The sequence goes on along the minus strand of ML685818.1, from coordinate 11,735,494 downwards.
TATTTCAGTATTTTACACTTTTCACATCTGAGGTAACTGATGATTTTTAGGCTAACATTTTACTCCTGTCATGGAAATTAAATTCGTCACCTTATTAAAGTATGCATAAAGTAATACAGAGGCTGACAGAATGGCACTTGGTTAGCAATCCCATTGATCACACCCAAAGTCTGTCTGGTATTGGATAAATATATCTATACCTGCGCCAAGTTGTTTTGATTCAAAGGTAGTGGGCATAATTTATAAAGAGAACTGCAGAACCTAAATGCAGAACCAGCTCTCTCTTTGTTATTAGGATTATTTTGCTGCAGATGCTACTGCTGCTTGGTTTTGCGGTCTCCAGAGCTGCTCTGTCTGACCCCTTATAGATCACTGAATATACCAGTTAGACTACAAAATCAGAGCTATTAGATGATTCAAATAGCTATCATCATAACTCAATCGGCAGTGATGAATAGCTTTTATGAAATCTGACACCATGCTTCACATGGTTTGTTTCCCCGCCCTGGCAAAACAGCCAATTGGCATTTGTCTCTCTTTTTTTTTTTTATCATAGAGCTATAAGTTAAAAAAACCCAGCAGTAATCACTGCTGGTGCCACATGAAATGCCTGGAGATGGCCTTTTACTTTAAAGAGTGATATTTACAGAAGGCGAAGGGAGTGCTGTGATCAAGTGCCCACGGGGGTGCAGAAGAAAATCCTGAGAACAGTGATTAGAGGGCATTAGTAGAAAGAGATTTGTGCTGCTCCAGTGGAAATCCATGGACTTTCTCTGCTTTGTAAAGAGACAGAAGGAAAATTTTATTCACACCTAAAAAACTGATGTCCAAGATTTTATAAAGTAACTAGCGATTTTGGATGCCTGTGTTTTAGCTGTCAAACTTGACTCAGACATCTGAGCTGTTGTTGGAGGCTTAAAAAGAGAGCACTTTACTCAGTTTCAATATTTGCAAGTAATTGTAAGTAATCCGAATTGAATTTTACATTGCAGGCTTTACATAACTAATTTGCATTTGAAGAAGCTCTGAATAAACATTAATTCAGGGGAAGGCTACACTGTCAATGATGGCGCCGACAGCATAGTTTCGATTATGCAAGTTTGAGTGTCTGTAAAGACACACTCAGTCAAACTCAGAATTAGCCAGAGGTCAATTGGCTAAGACCTACCCAGCAAGAAGCGTAGTGCTGATTCGACCCTGCAATAGGCAATCGGAAGGAGATACACAAGGTATTTTAAGTATTTTGTATATCGCTCTTCGATTGTTACTGAAATTGCACCACGTGACCATAGTTAACTGTAACTTCCTTGAAAAGGAAAAATGCCAAAGAAAACCACCACAGTAGCTTTTAACTTCAAAAAGAGGAACTAAACAAAATGAGAAAGCTAGTTAAAAGAAAATTAAAAGGAACAGTTACAAGGGTGAATATCAGCAAACTGCATGGAGATAATTTTTTTTAAAAAAACCCAAAAGAAAAAAAACCCAACAACCCAGAAATAGAAGCCCCAAAGAAATGTATGCCTCAAATAATCCAAAACAAAACAGAAAGAGAACCAGAAAATACAACCATGACTAAACAGAATAAAATACCAAAGGGGTAGCCGTGTTAGTCTATTGTAGAAAGACAAGTAGAGGTGCTTTGGGATGAGACGTGAGGAAACGTTGTTCTAAATCGGCCATAAAGATGTTGGCATATTGTGGGGCCATGCGGGTACCCATAGCAGTGCCACTGACTTGAAGGTATAAATTATCTTGAAATCTGAAATGGTTGTGGGTGAGTACAAAGTCACAGAGGTCAGCCACAAGTTTAGCTGTGTCATCATCCTGGATGGTTCTTCTAATATTAGAGGTGCTTTGGGATGAGACGTGAGGAAACGTTGTTCTAAATAGGTAGTTAGAGGCCAAAAGGCACCATTTAAAAACTTGAAGTCAAATCCTACTGAGGAAAACAGAAAGGAGCATAAACTGTGGTAAGCCAGGTGTAAAAGTATAATAAAGGAGGACAAACAAGAATTTGAAGAACAACTAGTTAAAGGCACAAACTATGAGCAACGATTTTAAGTACATCAGAACCAGGAAGCCTGCCAAACAGTTAGTGCAGCCACTAGATGATCGAGATGTTAAAATTTGCTCAGAAAAGACAAGGCCTTGTGAAGAATGTCATTGAATTTTTGTCTGCGATCTTTACTGCAGAAGATGCGGGAGAGATCCTCAGACCTATGCTATCATTTTTAGGTGAAAAAGCTGAGGGACTGTCCCAGACTGAGACATCAGTGTGACCCTGCCAGCTTAGGGTAGCCACCTGAAAATGCCAAGATCAGGGCAGGCTACAAAAGGGAGAGCACATTCGCCTAACACTGATGACACTGAAGTCAGATTTCCCAATCAGTCACAAACAATGCTTCTAATTCCCCACATTAGTTGTCAGGAAGCTACAACAAAATATAAACAGCCCCCTTCAATGTATTTCAGCCACTGGTTCCCAACCAGCCACTGGGTCCAGTAAAGAGATAAGTTACTTAAAACTACATGCTCTGTACCCAAAGGGGTCTGCTGACCACAAAGGATCAGCCGCCAACCATTGATCAACCAGATCAATATAAATTTGGGTACTACCCAAATTACCAACTGCCAGCCAATCCTTCAGTAAGTAAAATGAAACGTCTATTATACAAGGCAAGAAACAAACTATGGCTATGTCTAAACTAGAAAAGTTAAGTCGACTTTATTAAGTCGACCTAATAAGGTCAACTTTAAGTCAACTTAAAGTTGACCTATTAAGTTGACTTAACAAAAGTCGACTTAATTTTTCTAGTGTAGACACAGCCTCTTCTCAAGCTTATTAAGTCGACTAAACACTTTAAGTCGACTTAATAAAGTCGACAGGCGCTAATCCCCATCCAAACTGGCTTAAGTCGACCTAAAACCAGGTATTATTAAGTTGACTTAACTTTTCCTTAAGTTGACTTAAGGAAATGCTTAGGTCGACTTAAGGAAAGCCCAGTGTGGACGCAGAGTAGTTTAAGTCGACTTAAGCCTCCTTAAGTCAACTTAATTTGTAAGTGTAGATGCACCTATAAAAGAAGGGTTAACTGCTAAAGGGTTAAAGCAATCAGATACATACAAGTTATTAAATTGCCATATACATCAAGTCCTTGGCAGAATTTGGAGTTTGCGGGCTTGTATAGTTCCTCTGGTGTACATCCAGTACCTGGATGGGTGTCAGTCCTTTGTTTCACAGCTTCAGTTGTAGATCAATAGATCTAGAGGTGGGTTGGTTAGAGACTGAAAGACTGAACTGAAAACTGAAGACTGTGGTTGCACAGCTTCTTTTTATGTCCTTGGGTCTTTGCCATGATGTTGGTGGAATTTTACAGAAATAACTCATCAGGTCTCTCCCTAGGCCCATTGTATCTGTGGATCTTCTTAATGGTCCATTAAGCAGACAATTGCTGCGGCCATCCTGTTTGGGGTGTCTCCCAGAAACCATCACAAGTTGAAATATAGATATATCAAACATATTCATAACTTCTAATACAGATAAGACACATACACATAAACAATATCATCATCCTTAGCAAATTACAACCTTTTTATCAGTACCAAAAATGGCATGTTTCATATGGATTACTGTAATTTTGAAATATTGATATGAAATAATATCATAAATGGTCCCGCTGATCTAGATGGTGTCTCAGTCTAAAAAAGAGGTTTGGGGATGAATTGATAGTTTAAATAGAAATCAGTCACCAGCACCAAACAGTATTCACCCAAGAGTTTTGACGGAACTCAAATATGAAATAACAGAATTCTAACTCTCACTTAAATCAGTCTCTGTATCAGTTGACTTCCAGGGTAGCTAATGTAACACTGATTTTTTAAAAAAGGCTACAAGTGTGATCCTGGCAATTGCAGGCTAGTAAGCGTAACTTCAGTGCCAGGCAAATTGGTTAAAAAAGCATAGTAAAGAACAGAATTACCAGGCATGTGGATAAACACAATTTGTTGGGGAAGAGTCAACACGACTTTTGTAAATCATGCTTCATCAATCTATTAGAACTCTCTGAGGATGTGTACAAGCACGTAGACAAGGATATTTCAATATATAGTATATTTGGACTTCCAGAAAGCCTTTGGCAAGATCTCTCATCTGAAGGAAACTAAGTAGCCATGGGATAAGAGGGAAGGTACTTTCATGGATGAGGAACTAGCTGAAAGATAGAAAATCAAGAGTAGGAATAAATGCTTAATTTACTCAATGGATAGAGGCAAATAGCTGGCTCACACAGCGACCTGTTCTGGGACTTGTGCTGTTTAACACATTCATTAATGATCTGGGAAAAGGGACGGAGAGTGAGGTGGCAAAATTTACAGTTGATACAAAATTACTCAAAAGAGTTCAGTCCAAAGCTGACTGCAAAGATTTTCAAAGGCCTATCACTAAACTGGGTGACTGGTAATAAAATGGTTGATAAAATTCAATGCTGAAGTAATGTATGAAATAATGCACTGTGGAAAAAGAAATCCCAACTATGCATACCAAGTGATGAGGTCTAAATTAGCTCAAGAAGGAGATCTTGTAGTCATGTGGAATAGTTCTCTGAAAACATGTATTCCATGTACATCAGCAGCTAAAAAAACTAACAATGTTAGGAACCAGTAGGGAAGGATATATAATAAAACAGAAAATATCATAATGTCAATATATAATCCACGATACACACATACAACGTGATAACAGAATATAGTTCTGCTTACCCCATCTCAAAAGAGATATATTAGAATTGGAAAAGTTACAGAGAAGAGCAACAAAAATGATCACATATATAGGGCAGCTTCCTTATGAGGAGGGATTAAAAAGACAGACTGTTCAGGTTGGAAAAGAGACAACTAAGGGGAGATATGATAGAGAGCGATAAAGTCATGAGTAGTGTGGAGAAACTGAATAGGAACTTGTTATTAACCCCTTCACGTAACACAAAAACTACAGGTCACCCAGTGAACTTAATAGGCAACATGTTTAAAAACAAACAAATGGACATATTTCTTCACATAACACACAGGAAACTTGTGGAACTCATTCCATGGAATGTTGTGAAGGCCAAAAGTACAACTGGGTTCAAAAAAGAATTAGGTAAATTCACAAAGGAAAGGTTCATCAAGGGCTATTAGCCAAGACGGTCAAGAATGCAACCTATTGTTCAGGGAGTCCCTAAACCTCCAACTGATAGAATCTGTGACTGAACAAGAGGGATGGGTCACTTGTTAGGTTCTGTTCATTCCCTTTGAAGCATCTGGCACTGGCCACTGTCAGAACACAGGATACTAGATGGTACATTGTTCTTACCCAATATGGACTTTCTTATGTTATTAAGTCAAGTTCTTAAGTTTTGAAACTGAGTATGCATAGTCCAACAGGAGAAGTTATTGAATGATAGTCTGTTTTGTATATTTCAGCATAGACTTGCATGCTGCCCTTTTCTTGGATTAATGAAATCTGACAAATCAGAAGAATTTTATTTGAGCTAAATTCTGCATGAGGGTTAACAGCATGAAATGCAAGGGAGGAAGACAGCACAATATCTGTATGTAAGAAATGTGAGCTACCTCAGCACTGTCCTTTAGCACTGAAGAATCTGTAAACTACTCTGTCTGCAATGCTGTAAAATTAGATTCAGAGCAGAATAGAACAGTGTTAAAGGAATCTAAGCCTCTGCAGGGTTTGATGCAGTATTAAGTCAGTGAGTGACCAAAAGCCAATACCAGTCTTGGGGGTAAATTGCCACAACAGTTTTAACAGTAGTGGCTTGAAAAGCTTGTCAGCTGAACTTCTCCTCAAAATATGAAGAAGTTCAGATTCACATTTCCAATTTTGTCTCATCTTTAATTTTAACATCTTTTAACTGCTCCATAAGCTATGAATTAGAATGTTCTGGTTAAACTGCAGCAGTCTTTGCAACCTCATTCTCAGATTTTGTCCTGTTCTGTTCAGAGTTTCCCCTTTTTTCTGTTCTGAAGTTGCAGGAATAAGCCTTTCCACAGGGATTTAATTGTTTGTGTAATGAGGTCATATTCTCTGTGAGAATTGAAGTTGCCACTTGGAATGATGCCCCATTTCTGTGTCTGTGATGAATAAACCTGTGATGAGCCAGTGCTGCCCGAGGTAAAAGACCAGGAGTCAGATACTTATCAATGCCAGGTAAAAGAGATGAAACAGGACAAAATAAGGAGCCCAAAAAAACTTTGTATCTGACCAGAGGAGAATTCCCCTGCACAGGTACCACTGAAGACAGCTGTAAGGCGTGGTATAGGAAATGTACTGGGATGGAAGTAGCAGGAGAACTCTTCCAGCTACATGCAATAAATACATTTGTTAGTCTTTAGAAGTGCCACAGGACTCCTTGTTTGTTTTCCCCCTACATGTCGAGGATAGGACCATAATCCACACACATGCCTAGATTTTCTGTGACTTGTAGGCAGCCTGGGCTCCCATAATTTAGGCCCTCAATGTTGACTTAATTATACTGAGAATCCTGTAGCAGCCCTGGTTCGGGAAGGCATGAAGTTGGCTTAAAACCCTTCAGCCGCTCCCTTGACCATGCATCCATGGTCCTGTAGCTTGAGGGCCATTAGACAAGGCCAAAGTCCCACAGTGTGGGTTACGTTTGGTTCTCTGTTAAGGCCTTCATGCTCAAAAACTAATGCTTGTTAAGAACAATTAATGCAAGTTCCAACTTCACTTTTAAATTATTTCTGGATTTTAACAAAAACGGTCTTTTAAAACCCTTATAAGGATGACAGGCACTTCTAACTCAGATGGAGTGCTCATAAGGGACTCACAGCACATGAGGTATTTTAATTTAGTCCTTCACTTCAATTCAAATAACTGCTGGTTGGTGAGTTGAATCTGTTTTTGAAACTTTCAAAGGAGGCAGTTTGTTTTGCTGCCCTAGAAAGCAGATCTCAAGACTAGCCCATGGAGCCTAAGAAAAAGGGAAGCTTTTCTACTTCTTCTTTTTTCAGTTTGTGATCATGTCCCAGAGAAACTGCTTCGGAATTTCCGCATTTGCCTTTGTTCCCCATCAGGCAATACATTCATAATGGTAAAAGTTTAAAATAAATAGATTTGACTGAGCTTTTTGAGGCAAAGGGGGAAAGGGAAGGGCCAGTGATGGCACAAGCTGAACCATAACAAATCCTGCTGTGTGCAGGGGGCTGTCTGAATTCTAGACCAGGACAGAAAAGAGTGGGCTAAAAGTAACTAGCATAACCGTCAGTGGTAAGAGCGAGTGGGGAAGGTATGCAGAGGGAAAGGAGAGTGGGAATGTGAATGACTGATGAAAATGTATTAAGTACTTGCTTAGTAATATTTCCCCATATAAGTGATTACAGTGGTTGCTACAGTGGCCCAAGGGGAAGGGGAAGGTGCTCCCCCCAAATTATGACTAGAACATGAGGGTATCCAAAAGGCATGCCATGCCAGGGGAAAGTTTGAAAATGCTTGATGCATGCTATTGAGCGGTGGATGGAAGTCAGTAAATGTCAGGGTAGAAATCTCTGGGTGTGTGAAAATGTTAGGGCCACAGGAACTTCTAGAAGAGGTGAAATCTGGAAAGTGCTGGTCAGGTACAATGTTTCTTTTCACTGCATGAGTCACTCTACCTTCAGCTGCTTCAGAACACACATAGTAAGAAGACGCATCAGGCACAGAGGGAGGAAATGGTTGGGGATCATTGAACCAAAGAAAACGTACACATTTTCCATAAGAGGTGAAGCAAGGCTAGAAAAGAGATGGAATGGCCCAGATCCTCCGAAGTATTTAGGCATCTGTTGATATCTCCTGTTGTTATCAATGGGAGTTAGGGACCTTAATACATTTCCAAACCTGGGCCATTATCACTAAAGATTGCCAAGTATATACCTGAGATATACACCCAGCTGTTGTTAGTGAGTACTGCAGTGTTTGCTATCTAATTCAGTTGTTTCCTTATAGAACCCCTGCTTACTCGGAATGGCACTTTGTCCCCCTCTAGTGGTGGCTAGGCTAGCGAGCCATTGATCAGCCTGCTAATGCCTTGGCTAACACTTGTACCATGACCCATGCAGGGGCATCAGCAGTGGGCATCCAACCTGTGACCTCTGGAGTTTAATACAGGAACTCCTGCTGCACAAGTAAGCCCCTTTGGTATCAGTTTAAACCAGTTTTTACTGAAAAAAATCTCAGGTTTTTCAAAACGTATAATTTGTTTTTTCCCTATTTTCACCCGACTTTTGTATCATTCAAATATATAAAAAATAACTGGTTTTATTAGGAAAATAAAATACATTGCACAAGATATGTGTATTACGATAACACATTAGTCTGCATCTGTATGCAAATCTGTCTGTTGAATTAAGACTATGTATTGATTTACAAGATGCGCACAATAAACAGAGGCATGCATGCAAGCTCTGATGTGCGTGTGCATCTGAATGTACTGATAAATCTCATGTCCAGCACGTATACATTCCAAGCTTTTAGCAGACAACAGTCTAAAAATTGGACACATTAAAATGGGAAGAAAATGAAAATCTGTATCAGATGAAGTTCCAGAACACAAGGAAGAATTCACAATATTGTTTGGTTGTTTTATTAAGGGATACATTTGAGTGTATGCACTGCAGGTGATGTGGCATCAAAGTTGACAGTCAGGCTGACTGGATGAACATTTAGATAGGAAACAACACTTAAAACTAAAACAAGAAGTCAAAAATAAAAACAAGCACATGCCAGAATCAGCATTTGTCTGGACACGGCAGAAAGAATCAAATTAAAACAATGTAGTAAGTGAATTTGTTCATGTCTTTTGTTTCTCAGGGCAGTGACTGGGCCTTGCTAATGGTCTTTTGGGGGATTTTGTATGAAATTTCTGTCCAGATGCAAAATCTTTGCCAAATTCAATCTGACCAAGAAATATTTGGGGGAGAATGCTATTGCTCTGAGTAACAAAATTAAAGAGAGGTGAATATCATTAGCTCTTTGATTTTTGACGACTCACAAGATGTTCTCGATCACCCCACCCTGGTAATTTCATTTTCATTTTTTGTTTTTTTGTGGAGAAGCCTACACTCATTTTGACAAATTTAAAGTTTGTAAAGTCAGCAAACAGTCAAATGGTTGCAGCTTGTGTCAGCAAAACTTTAAATGAATAGGTACTTACCTGGAAGGATGTGGCAACAATGAATTCCGACTTTGCTTTTTACTGCACAAAATTCACACAAGATGTAAAGCTGAATGAAAAACCTGAATTGCTTTGTTTGTCTTTCCCGGCTCACCTGCTGCAAGAGTTGCTGTCTTTCATGCAACAGAATATTCCCAAAATGGCTGATTTTAAAAGGTTCACAATAGATGTTGGTGCAGTTTTCAAGCATTCAAGTGAAAGAAAAAACCTCTTCTATGATGTTTCTGAAGAGATCACTTTTGAACGCAGCATTTCAGTTGCAGTTATGACAAGATAGTTTAGTCGGCACAGAGTGTTCAGAAGGCATAGGATAGCATAATGTTACTTTTAGATCAGAAAGAGTTCAATAGTGGAAAAGCTGAATTCTCAAGCATCTATGCAAGAAATTAACCAAAGCCTTCCTACAAAACTCAAATTCCTTATTGAAACACTTCAGTCACTAAATAGAGCACAGAAGAAATTGGAATAGAATTCTTTAACAGAGGCACATTCTGTAATACAGAGATATATGGCATTCTGGTTAACAATAGCTCTGCAAAACTTCCTTGCAAAAGCATGCCTGGGGAGAGCCCAGAAAAAACAAATCTTTTCACGTTTATGTTGCTAGTCACTGAGCAGGGCACCCTTGCAAAGGCTTTCAAAAGTTTATACGAAGAGCTGTCAAATAAGTGAGAAGCTACTGTTACTCATAATATGTCCCCAGGAGCATTTCACAGTGAATCATCATTCTGGAAAGTCATTGTGGTTTGTGACCCTCATTGTAAAAGTATGCCCTCAGCTGAAAAATTTAAGTGTATCCTTGTATAATCTCTCACTCTCTGGCTTCTAGCAAAGAAGGAGCAAAATTGGAAAGTGCATTCTGTGCCTACATGGCAATGCTTTCTCTGGGCAACCACTCCATTACTCCTCTTGAATTCTGGAAAATTCACTGCCCCAGCTTTCCAGTTTTGAGCCATGCTGCCTCTCGCATCTTCAGTGTTCCACTAGGCTCAGCTTGTGTGGACAGAATATTTTTGAAATTCAGGTACACTCAAGATTGTAAGAGAACAGGTCTTAGAAAACACTGCTATGAACCTACCCTACTGAGGACTTTTGGAAATTTCACTGAGCGACTTCTCATAGGAAAGTGAGTGTTTATAAATACTTTTAAATATTGGGTCCAATTATTAAATGTAAATATTTATGGCTTAATAGTTCTAAGTCTACAACAAGAAACATTTTATGCAAATGAAAAGTTTTATTTGGGCATTAGAGATATATTCTTTTCTTAAACTCAGAATGTATTGTATTGTGAGCTGGGAGTTCTGTTTTAGTTCTGCAGCAAACCACACTGAATTCTGTTCCTCAGAGCATTAATCTGCTGAATACTTTTCCCCATCATTCTGTCCACCAAAATAAATACAGATATTTACTCAGAAAAAGTAATAGTTTTTGCACCAATTTTCAGCAGTTTTTCTTGTTGTTAGGGTAATAATGACTAAGTTCCCAGGAAATATTAAATAAAATAAAAACAAAAAAGAAGGGGAGCTATGCATGAGCTAAAAGACACATATCTCTTAGCCAAGGCTGCAGCTATAAAAATGAAACATTTTTACCTTAGGACAACAAAACATTTCAATATTTTTAAATTAACTGATTCAACACTATTTATAATAAAATATTTCAGTGTTTCCAAATGGAAATTTTTGCAGAAATATGATTAGCTATTGGTACAGAGGGTAATTAGCCATTGGAATGGATTACCAAGGGGCGTAGTTGATTCCCCATAACTTGAACTCCTTAACTCAAGATTGGATCTTCTTAAAAGACATGCTCTCATTCAACCAAAATGAGCATATTCATCTTAATTCAGGAACTACTGGATGAAATTCTACGGCTTATGCTATACTGAAGGTCAGACTATATTAATGGTTCCTCCTGACCTTAAAAATAGATTAATCTATAAATTACATATATAAATGAGGTAATTAGACCTTTACAAAAAGAAGAAAAATATTATATATGGTACAATACAAACAAGTGAGAAGCATTAAAATCAAAGTCAGTGATAGCAACATCCTGAAATGAGAATTTCCTGGCTTTTGCACAGTTATCTGGAAGCATTCAAGTTCCTATATTTAAATGTAGGGGTTTTATGCCAAGACAATGGATAACTTTCAGGGGAGATGTGTGTATTAGTTTTTGTTTGTTTTTTGGTTTTAAACATTCTATCATTTAAATATTCTATCACAGAGAGAAAGAACAAATTGTGATTACTTGGATACATATTTTGGCAGTTTGCTAAATTGCAGCTATCTCTTTTACTCAAGACATGGAAATAACTCCTCCTGAGATTTTCTAGTCTTTGTGTACATAGTTATTTAAACCTCCACATTAAAAATGCAATTCCATACTATTTCCTTAGGTACGCATACCTCCAACAGTCTACTGGGATCACCTTCACAATGGAAACTTCCACTCAGTTTACACAGACATATATGTTTAGTGTCAAAGGAACTTTGTCAATTGTTAACTGACTGTCAAAAAACCAGTACACATGGAAAGTACATTTTTAAACCGTTATGTAAATTAGCCAAATTTAAAGAGGTTTTTTTACATAAGGCCATGTTTAAACTGAAGGACTAACCATCTGGCCAAATTTCCAGTCTTTGTTACCCCCTGCTGAGGCTTTAAAAGTGCTTTTAAAAAATTGTAGGAAAAAAAATCTTGTGATGATAAAACTCACCTTTCTGTTTTGTTTTGTTTTCAAACCCCAGCAAAACTACATTTGCTGAAACATCATGAAGCTGCTCCAACTGGACTGAAAACAAGTTTGCAAAATCTCCTTCCTTCTGAAAGGATAAAGTTATACATCTCTTGAAAGGAGCCTTTAGAATCAGTCCTACAAATTTATGAGCTTCCTGTGTTGTTCTTGGTGTCCCACATTTTGGGTCAATATCCTGTCATGCCTTTGGCAGGCCAAGCAATGTAGACATTATGGATGAGACTTTCAAAGCTGCAGCAGGGTTTTGCACGTCCATAACCCCTTACAATGAATGGAAACTAATCAAAGCATCTAGAATAGCTTTGAAAACCTTGGCCTACATCAATAAAATAAAAACGCTGTCCAGTTTTCACTCAGCATTTCAAATGGCACATTGCCAGTTGACACATGCCATTTGGAGATCTCATTGCCTTTTACAACCTTGTGTGAGTATTTAGGGAATCTATGCACAGCTTACGAATTTTGGCATCACTGAATGCCTCAATGGATGACAAGTCAGCCATATGCTCTTAGGGCTAGTTTCATGTCATCCCAGACCGGAGACAATGGAGAAACATTAATATAAATGGCTTCCATTTCAGTGAGAGCCCCTTAGATAAAAGAGTTGGTGAAGTCTAAGGAAACCAGACAAAGCAAGTTTGTTTGTAAGGAATGGCTTTGGAAGCAGTGTAATTTCCCTCAAAAAGGCGAAAACAAAGAAATCAGGTCTTAGTGCTGGGATTTAAAAATTGAGAGGACCTCACAGAGAAAGAAAGGAAATTTGGGCAGGGAAGAAGAATAGACTGGCATGGTTTAGTATCAGTGGGGTCCTTTTCAACAATGCGAGCAACCAAGGAAGAAGGAAGCTGGCTACAGAAGAGAGAGAGAAACCATGATTAAGTGGAGAAATCATTTACAGGAGCAGGGGGATTCTGGACCTCTGAGAGAACTGACCAAATCCCCATAAATGCTCAAGAGCAGTGAGGAAAATGAGGCAGGGAATGGCATACAGCTGTTTTAATGTTTCATATAGACCTGTATATCCTTTCTGGGATATACAAAGTAAAGAGATTGTTTTATAATCTCTTTTGCAAAGACACTATAGTACTTAAATTATATATTTTATTTTTATATCATAATATTTCAACATTTTTGAAATAAGATCCTGATGTTATGAAAATGAAATGCTTTGTAAAGATTGTTTAAGTGTTTCCTAATCAAAATTTTTCAGCATTTCTCTTCTGGAAAATATTTTGAGATATTGACTTTTTGTACGGATTTGGGACTGCTTTTGTGAAATCTCAGAATTTCACACAGGATGAAAATTCCGTTTTCTGAACTCCACTAGAACCCTGCTTCTAGTGACTCAGCTATGAAAAACAATAGATGAGGCAGGTTATAATAAAAAATAACCCCACTCATTTAACAGACTCATCAAAAGAAATATATACATGACTTTTATGGCCCTTATCATTATGGTATTTGAGTACCCCAGTCTTGAATAGATTCTACCTGCATAATACCCCTGTGAGGGAGACAAGTACCATACCCATAGTGCAAATGAAGAAGAGGGCTACATATTTTAAGGAATAAATACATTATATGATTTGCTCAAGGTCACTTGGGAATTCTCTGACTGAGTCAAGAGCCTAACCCAGATTTCATGAGGTACAGTACAGTGTTCAATGCCCTGGACCATCCTTCATACTCCACAGAAGAGTGGGAATCTTTCCACAGAATTTAATGGGAGTTGATTTGGACCTCTTCAGTTTGGAGGAGGAAGGACTGTACTGTGACTAGAGCACTGGTCTAAGATGTGGGAAATCAGTGTTCAGTTCTCTATTCCACTGTAGACTTCCTGGGCAAATCACTTAGGCCAAGATCCCCAAAGGTATTTAGGCTCCTAACTTGTATTGAAATCATTTGATTTTAAAGGAAGTTAGAAGCATAAATACCTTTGAGGTAAAGATCTAGATCTCTATGAGCTTCATTTCCTCCATCTGTAAAATGGGAATAGTAGCTCTTCCTCTTCATAGCGGTGTTGTTAGTATAACTACAATAAATATTGGGAGGCACTCAGATGTTCCAATCATGATGGCTTGTCCAAGATTATATATCATGGGCATCTTCTTGGGGGGAAGATTTAGCTCCCCATTTTCTGGGGGACAGCAAGCCTGTGGACCTGTTCCAGGGAATAAGATACAATGCTCTGATTGTGCCTCTTAGAGGGTTTACCTCCTTCTGAGGATATAAAGCCATCCAAATGGAAAGTAAAATATTCCAGCAAGTTTTCCACCGCCTCACACAAAAAAGGGAAATGGCCTTCCAGACTGCTGAAGGAAAGCTCAGATCCTATATGTCTGCACAGCTGAAGTCAACAAAGAAAATAAAATCAGCTCATCATCTTTCTCAGGGGGTTCAGGTGAGCAGCATTCTCAAGCCATTCCTCAATGAGTAATCCAGAGTCCCAGACTCTGTAATCCAGTTCTGCTTGTTTCTGGGTGCCGCCCCCAACTACACTGGGCTCCTCCAGGTCCAGCCCCAGGCCTGAGAAGCTGCACGGGTGCAGTGGGGTGAGCCTAATTTGTTAAGAGTTCTTAACCCTTTCTTGACTGATGAAATGCCATCAGTCCCACTCCCACCACAGGCCTATATAAGTACCTTTGATAGACCCAGCTACCCATGTTCCTCTTCTTCTTCTTCTTCCCACTCCCACCACAGGCCTATATAAGTACCTTTCATAGCCCCAGCTTCCCGTGTGCCTTTTCTTCTTATTCTTCCCTAGGTACAATGGGGCAAAGGGAGTCAGGGATCCTGGCAGGGCATAGGGGAAGGAGGGGCAGGGCTCTGCCCTGACAGGTGGGGGGGGCATGCCAGGCTACCCCTGGGGCCCCCCCTGGCAGGGAGGGCATTGGTGTAGCCCTGGGGTAGCCCTAAGTCAACTTAGGGCTACCCCATGGCTACACTGGCTTAAGTCAACTCTAGGGAGTCGACTTAAGCCTTAGGTCTACTCAAAAGCAGGTTTTATAAAGTCGACTTAATTTTCATTAAGTCAACTTTATTTTCCTTAAGTCGACTTAAGCAAGCTGCTTAAGTCGACTTAAGGAAACTGTAGTGTAGATGCAGGGTAAATTAATTTACCAGTGTAGATGCACCCCTTGACCCAGCTACCCGTGTGCCTGTTATTCTTCTTCTTCTTCCCACTCCCACCACAGGCCTATATAAGTACGTTTGATAGACCCAGCTACCCATGTGCCTTTTCTTCTTCTTCTTCTTCTCACTTCCACCACAGGCCTATATAAGTACCTTTGATAGACCCAGCTACCCATGTGCCTTTTCTTCTTCTTCTTCTTCTTCTTCTTCTTCTTCTTCTTCTTCTTCTTCTTCCCACTTCCACCACAGGCCTATATAAGTACCTTTCATAGACCCAGCTTCCCATGTGCCTTTTCTTCTTATGCTTCCCACTCCCACCACAGACCTATATAAGTATCTTTGATAGACCCAGCTACCTGTGTGCCTTTTCTTCTTCTTCTTCTTCTTCTTCTTACTCCCACCAGAAGCCTATATAAGTACCTTTGATAGACACCAGCTACCCATGTGCCTTTTCTTCTTCTTCTTCTTCCCACTCCCAAATTACTCACCCTCTTCTGTCTGTTTACGACACTTCTTGATGTCATACTGAATTTATACTATGCATATTTCAGGGCAGGGATCCTTTTGTGAGGAACTTAGCACATTTTTGGGCAATCCAGAAATGATAATTGACTTGGCTAAGGAAAGAAAAAGAAATGGAGCCAAGATTTCTTGACTCTTGCTCCTATGCTTTAACCAAAAGACCGTCCTTCCTTCTCTGAATTTATTCATAGTACTACATGATAGGTAACTGTTAAATGAAATCTAGTTCCTATTGGGGCCATGTATTATCTAACATATATAATATTTGTCAAAAGCCAAAAAGAGGAAGGTGGGAAGAACTCAGGTGCAAAAGGTATTTATTTGAGTAATATATAGTGGATAATTACATTAAAATAACTATGAATATGTAATACCTCTAACCACTAAATATATTTACATAATCCCTTTTTTCTCACTGTGAATATAGGATTTGTGAAGCAAAACTTGCTTTGAAGCTGCATGTTATTTATCTTTCCATTTGATATTCTATTTTGCAGCAGATTCCCCCCTCCCCCCCAATTTGCTCTTGCATATATAATCAGTGCTTTTTAACTAAGTAAAACTGTTCAAAGCTGAGAGGCACTCTAGGGATTTAACCTCCCTTTATGCATTAGAGTCTTAAGCACTATGCAAAATAATTTGCTATCTGTATTAAATATCCCAGCACAACCCTAAAATAAATTGTCATTTTCTTTACAAGCACAACCAAGAACTACCTTGGTTTATAGGAATGATGGCACAGGAAAGAAGAACAACTTAACAACTATGTTTTGTTCCCCACCCTAACTCAAGGTGGACAAATAATTTGGAATGATTCACTCTGAAAATATTGCCTCATTTCTGCCATTGTGAGTTGTTTACAAACACCGATTCAGCAAGATATGTAAACATTTGTCTAACTGCCAACATGACCTCAATATTGACCTGAGTAGAATTACACACATGCTTAAATGTTCTAAAGGGGTAGCTGTGTTAGTCTAGTTTGGCAAAACAAACAGAGTCCTGTGGCACTTTTAAAGACTAACAAATTTATTTATCATAAATGTATTTACTGAAGGTTCATGTGATAAATAAATGTGTTGGTCTTTAAGGGTACGTCTACACTGGAGGCTCTGCTAACTTGACTTAGCCAAGATCTACTTTAAGTCGACTTAAAGTCAACCTTGTTAAGTCACCTTAGAGAGTCCACAGCCCTGCGACCACACTGACAGGTGCTAGGTCGATAGAGGAGTGGCCAGGAACTCTGTGAGTGGGTTTGGAGGCCAATTAGGTCAACTTAAGGGCTATCCCCCATCTATATCAGCTTAATAAGGTCCACGTAAGCATTAAGTCGACCTTCAGAGGTGGTGTTATAGAGTTGACTTAAGGAAGCATTTAAATTGACTTAATAAGTGCCCAGTGTGGATGCAGCGGTCTGTAGGTCTACTTAACCGTCCTTAAGTCGACCTAAGGCTCCAGTGTGGACATACCCTAAAAGTGCTTATATACTTTGCTGAATTTGAATCTAATATGATAAAATACAGTGATATTTCTGCAGCAATGCACTTGGGACACCTCAGGAGGCAGGAAAGGTGAACAACTGCTCTTCAAAGTAGCAACAATTTACACTGCATATGAGAATATAGGAATTGACATATTGGATCACAACAATGATCCATGTAGGCCAGTATCCTACGACTAGAACCAGGTGTACTAAAGAGGGGTGAAAGAAACTCTGCAGTAGGCAGTTACAGAATAATCTGTAGGAAAAAAAGGTTTTCTGTATTCCCATTAGTAAGGAGTTAGTGAAGCTAACCTCTATGTTGAGTCAACTTCAGTATGAGGTTAGCTTATGTATTTTGTTAGGCTCCTAGAACACATAAGGAACATCTTAGAATATTTAAGGAGCTGGCTGAAGGCATCTCTGAGCCATTCCCTATTATCTTTGAGAACTAGTGGAAGATGGGGGAGATCCCAGAGGACTGGGAAAGGTCAAATATAGTGCCTATCTATAAAAAGGGGGTATAAGGACAAATCAGGAAATTACAGACCAGTCAGCTTAACTTTGGTACATGAAAAGAAGCAAATTGAGCAAATAATAATCAGTTGGTAAATTCCTGGAGGATAATAAGGTGTTAAACAATCACCAATATGGATTTGTCAAGAACAACTCATGTCAAACCAACCTAATAACCGTCTTTGACAGGGTAACAAGCCTTTATGGATGGGGGAAAGAAGTAGATGTGATGTACTTTAGCTTTAGTAAAGCTTTTGATATTGTTGTACATCAGCTTCTCATCAACAAACCAGAGAAATATAACCTAGATGAACCTACTATAAAGTAGGTGCATAACTGGTCAGAAAACCATTCTCAGAGTGAGTTATTGATGGCTCACAGTCAAGCTGGAAGGGCATATCCAGCGGGGCCTGCCGAGGATCTGTCCTGGGTCTGGTTCTATTCAGTAACTTCATAAATGGTGTGGATAATGGCATAGATAATACACTATGTGGTGTTTGGATGATACCACAGTGGGAGAAGTTACAAGCACATTGGTGGACAGGATTAGAATCCAAAAGGTATTGACAAACTGGAAAAGTGATCTGAAATAAATAGGTTGAAATTCATTAAAGACCTATGCAAAGTACTCCATTTAGGAATAATCAATCGCACAAATTCAAAATAGGAAATGGCGGCCTAGGACAGAGTACTACAGAAAAGAGTCTGTGAGTTATGCATCACAAACTAAATATGAGCAAATGGTGTAATACTGTTTTTTGTTTTTTTTTAAAGCAAACATCATTCTGGTATGTATTAGCAGGACTGCTGTAAGTGTGAAGGGGTATTCACTAACACTATTTCTGAAGAGGTCAAAGTAGGCTGGGTCGGCTAATTAACCTCATAGACTGCACCTGAAGGGGAGCTAGGGATCAATAATGATTAATTAGTCAGGCACAGGAGGGTCTACTATAAAACTAAGTTGAGAACAGGAGAGAAATAGTTTGCAGTCACTTCCTGACAGAAAGGAAGTATGTTAGCAATTACAGAGTCTGGCAAAAAGCCAAAGAGGGAAATAGCCATGCAGAGTAGAGGAAACTTTGATGGGTGGAAAACCCAGAGGAGCCAGAAGATAGAAGAAAAAAGCAGGACAGAGATCAGGGAAATAGCAACCAGGTTTGAGGATAAGTAGACCATAGGTGTGAAGCAAAGGGTCCCTGGAATGTAACCCAGAGAAAAGGGTGGGCCTAAATTTCCTTACCAGCCACTGGAGAAGTGACACAGCTTTGGACATTGAACAGAGGGCTTCCTGGAATGGCAGAGATATTGTCAGACCTCCAGAAGGGGAGAACTAAAGTAATCTAGCCAGAGGGCTGAGCCATAAAGAAAAAGATAGCCTAGAGTCGTGGAAGGTGAGATTGAGGAAATAAGCAGAGTGACTATATAAATGGACATCTGATTGGTGGTGAGCTAACCTCTCTTGTGCCATGAGGAGACATGCTAACAGTGAGTCGTGAACCTTGTTACAGTAAGCAAGACACAAAGGCTGCGTCTACACTGGCTACTTAGGTCGACTTAAGGACGCTTAAGTTGACCTACACAAAGCCATGTCCACACTGGGCTTTTATTAAGTTGACTTAAGCGCTTCCTTAAGTTGACTTAATAACAGCTTAGTCGACTTAATAACACCACCGCTGAAGGTCAACTAAGCCTTAAGTCAACTTCTTAAGTCGACTTAAAGCCAGTGTGGACGGGGAATAGCACTAAGCTGACCTTATTAAGTCGACTTAATTCCAGTGTGGATGGCTCTGTCTACTGTTAAGTTGACTTAACAAGGTCGACTTAAGTCGACTTAGGCTATGTCTACACTGGCACTTTAAGTCGACTTAAGGAGGCTTAAGTTGACTTAAACAAAGCTGCGTCCACACTAGGCTTTCATTAAGTTGACTTAAGAAATTCTTTAAGTCGACTTAATGAAAGCTTAAGTCGACTTACTAAGAGCTGTGGGGTAGGTTGACATAAGCCTGCTTAGGTCAACCTAGCCCTTCTTTAGGTCGACCTAAGCCCAGCTTGAACATTTAAATCTACTTTGTTAAGTCAACCTAAAGGCAGGTAGGTGACTTAATAAAGTGGACTTAGTCCACGTCCATGGACAGCACTTTGTTAAGTTGACTTAATAAGGTTGATTTTAAGTTGACTTAAATTCGACCTTATTAAGTCAACTTAACAAAGTAAATGTAACTTTTTGTAGTGTAGACATAGCCTTAAAGTGTAGCCACTCTGTTAAGTCAACTTAATTTTACAAGTGTAGACATAGCCAAGGAGTATTTCTTCCACTCAACACAGCTATGGCCTTAACTGGAGTACTGTGCTCAATTCTGGGCATCTCATTCTGGGAAAGATGTGGACAAAGTGGAGAGAGTCTAGATGAGAACAACAAAAATTATTAAAAATCTAGAAAACATGACCTATAAAGAAAGACTGAAAAAAAACAGGATAGTTTAGTCAGAAGAAGAGAAGACTGAAATGGAACATGCTAACAGTCTTCAAGTATGTAAAAGGATGTCATAACGAAAAGAGTGATAAATTGTTCTCCTTAACCACTGAAGACAGGAAAAGAAGTAATGGGCTTACATTGCAACAAGGGAGATTTAGGTCAGGCATTAGGAAAATCTTTCTAACTGTAACAGTAGTTGAGCACTGGAACAAATTGCTTAAGGAAATTTTGGAATCTCTGCCATTGGAGATATTTAAGAACAGGTTAAACAAACACCTGTCATGGATGGTCTAAAATACTCAGTGCTGCCTCCGTGACGAGGACTGGATTAGATAACCTATCAAGGTCCCTTCCAGTCCCTACTTTTCTACGATTTCTATGACTAGGAAAAGCTGGAATAGGCTTCTAAGGGTAGTTGTGGCATCCCCATCATTAGAGGTTTTCAAGAACAGTTTGAATAAATCCTTGTCAGGGAGGTCTAGGTTTACTTGGTCCTGCCTCAATGCAGAGGTCTAGACTCAAGGGTTATGTATACACTTGAAAAAGTTAGGCTGACTTTATTAACTTGACTTAATAAGGTCAATTTTAATTCGACTTAAAGTCGACCTTATTAAGTCAACTTAACAAAGTGGAAAGACAACAGAGTCTTGTGGCACTTTTAAAGACTAACAGATTTATTTATCGCATGAGCTTTCGTGGGAGAAAATCCCACTTCGTCAGACGCTTTGAAGATAGGAAAGTTACAGAGTGGGAGGAAATTAAATGCAGGGGAGTGTATGACATAGCATCAGGTCAGGCTGTAACAGCAAATCAAAATAGGTGTTAGGATTCAAAACATTGGGGAACAGCACATAGAGGAGGGGGAGGTCAAATCACTTGTTGTAATGCGAGAAAAATCCATAGTCCCTGTTTAACCCCAAGACAACTGAGTCAAATTTGCATATAAGTTCGAGTTCTGCAGTCTCTCTTTGAAGCTGTGATTTGTTATTCATCTGTTTCAACACAACTATTAACAAGTCGTCAAGGGAGTGAGCAGGGAGATTGAAGTGTTCCCCTACAGGTTTTGCAGTGTTGCAATTTCTGATGTCAGATTTGTGTCCATTGATTCTTTGGTGCAGAGACTGTCCTGTCTGTCCAATAATTTCCGGCACATGATGCCATAAATCACATTGGTGGATGAGCAGGTGAACGAGCCCTTGATGGAGTAGGTGGCATGATTAGGCCCTGTGATGGTGTCATCAGTGTAGATATGAGGGCAAAGTTGGCAGCGTGGTCTGTTGCAGGGATATGTTCCCGCTTTAGTGTTTCTGTTGTATGATCTGTAGTTGTTGGTAAGTATCCTTTTAAGGTTAGGGGGCTGTCTGAAAGCAAGGAGAGGTCTGTCTCCTAAGGCTTGAGAGAGTGAGGGATCATCTTGTAAAATAGGCTGTAGATCTTTGATGATGTGATAAAGAGGTCTGGCTTGGGGGTTGTAGGTGGTGACCAGTGGCGTTCTGTTGTTGTTTTTCATGGGCTTCTCCTGCAGTAGTTGACTTCTGGGTACCCGTCTGGCTCTGTCAATTTGTTTCTTCACTTCTGCGGGTGGTGGTTACCCTGAACAGGGACTTAGTAAGTCGACCTAACTGCCCTTAAGTCGACTTAATAAAGTTGACTTTAGGGTTAATCCATGTCCAAACTGTGCTTAAGTCAACCTAAGGAATCAACTTAAGGGTTAGGTCAACCTAACTGGCGATTCTTACTAAGTCTACCTAAGCTTTCATTAAGTCGACTTAAGGAATTTCTTAAGTTGACTTAATGAAAGTCCAGTGTGGATGGGGAGTAATTTAGGTCAACTTAAGGCTACTTAAGTCGATCTAAATTGCCAGTGTAGACATAGCCAAGGACTTCTCAAGGTCCCATGTAGTTCTACGTTTCTATTTTTCTATGCTCTCAAGTATGAGGGTTCATATCCCTTCAAAACCCCCTTTCATTTCCTAGTCTTTACAATTGAAACTAACAGTTGTTACTATCAGATCTTAGACTGGATCCCATTAAGCCCTCAGCAATAATAATATCTGGTAGCAGTGAATTCCACAAAGAAATGTGTAAACAAGTATTTCCTGTTATCATTTTTATTTTCTTCCTGTAAATAGTGCCTCATGTTCCATACTAGAAAGTAATCAAATAGTCAGAATGTAGGAAGCCAACACAAGGGAAATTAGGAAGAGGGAAGAGGGTATCTTGCCTGTGAAAGAGGTTGTGAAAATATTATCACAGTATTGCCTAGCAGGCAGACAAGCATACAGGCAGATGGGCACACAGGTAGCAGGACTGTCAGAGAGAAGTCAGCCAGGAAGTGATGCCCATGCACAGACAAGGATACAAGGGATCATATGGAACACAATAGTCTCAATGTAAGATGGAGGAACTTGGGAACTTATGCTACTTTGTGGGGAGACACAGTGCTGGGAGGGGAACAGGGACAGGTTTGTATTTACACGAAGGCTACTTTACACCATTCTGGAAGTGGGAGGGTCTTTAAAGTGAGTGTCTGTTACATTAACACTTGTTTAAGATCACTTAGAATGCTAGAGCTTTAATGTAAAGGAGAATCATTTTCACAGAGAAAAATGCACATGTGGGATGGCTCAGAGGAGGGCTCTGATACCCAGGGGCATTGCTGGATAGCAAAAAGATCTGGGGCTGCGGCCCCGCCAGCCCCACCACCTGCTACCCCCACCCTGGAAGGCTCCACCCCTACACCCCACCCCAGCCAGGCCCTGCCCCCAGCCAGGCTCCACCCCCAGTCTGCATTGCCATCGCCCCCCACCTCCTCTGCTAGGCCCTGCCTCCAGTCCACAACCCCCCATACACATACACTCAGAAACAAGCCCCAATGCCTTTGTGCCCTAGGCAGCCCCTCCACATGTCTAAAGGCATCAGTCTGCATTGGAAGCGCTTACATACCTGAAACAATTTACTGTGTGTGACTTTCCCCTCCCACTATCTGGTCTGGTGTGCTGCTTTGCCCCCTCAATTGCTCACTCCGGGATTTCTAAGTATGTGTCCTTGTTTCTCCAAAACACCCTCCCCTCCTGGCCTCAGGTGATCTTTCCCTCTCTAGCTGAAGCAGGTATTTTGCATAGCCTCAGTGATGCATCTTTTCTGTCTACATGCTGGAAGAAAGCTCTGATTCTGTGGCCCCCTCCTAAGCCATGTGAAATATACATAAGTCCATATATGATGCTGCAGGAAACACACTATTGCAATACTGTAGAGCATGTTATGTGCATTCATAAAGGAACCCCATCTGCCACCCTGCTGACCCACACTGGAGACACCTACTGCTTTTAAATAATGCCCACCTCTCCCATGAACTTTGCTGTAAAGTTTGCCCTCACCCCCCACTCTTCATGGTGGCAGCAGGAGAGTGGGGAGAAGGGAAAGGGTGGCAGGGGAGCAGTACAGCTGGGGAGTGGGCACCAGGAGAGGCAGCACAGCAGCTGTGTTTCCCCATGCTGTTCCAGCCGTGGGCCACACACCTGAACATGCCACAGGGCAGGAAATTAAAAAAGGGTCTGGCTGGGTCCCAGCTTCCAGGTGCATACAAACCAGGTGGAGGAAGTTGGGGAATTCACAAGGCAAACAGATAGACTGCCTGTGGTTGCCAGTGTGGTGCCATGAGCCAGGTAACACCAAACTAGCAGACCCAGCCAGCCAGGCTGCCTACCTTGTGCCTCCCCTGAAAATAGCCAAAGAGAAGACAACAGAGTGAACTGAAAAGGCAGAGAAGGCTGCTGCACTGTTCCTGCTCTCTCACCCCCCAGCTCCTGCCAGGCTCCCAATCCCTCTTTTGCGGAAACAAAGCAGTAAGGACTTAACAGCGAAAACCGAGTAAGCCCACTCTGTGATGCTGTCCGGCATTTAGCAGACCATTTATGATACTATTTCATATTAATATTTTCTAATTGCTATAATTCATAGGATTTATGTCATGTTTGGTATCAATAGGAAGGTTGTAACTTGCTAGAAATGAGTATTTTGTCTATGTGTAGGTATCATATCTGTATTAGAAGGTATGAATGTGTTAGCTGTATCTGTATTCCAAATTGTGTGATTCTGGGTGACTCACCGGGCGGGTTTCTCCCCAGGCCCATTGTACCTGTGTCTCCCTTAATGGGCCATTAAGGAGACAATGACTGCAGACCTGCCATCTGGAGTGTTTCTCACACTGCCTCTGTGGCAGTTCCCTGCTTAACTCCTCCTCCCCAGCAAAAAGGCTGTCTGTGCATGTGCCTGCTGGGGAAAAAGTTTAGGGGCTCAGGCTATTTTACCTGGGGCCAGCATCCTGCTGGCCCAACAGCAACAACACCTATGTTGGTATCTCCTTGAGAAATATGCCTTTTAAAGATACAGGTGTTCCCGCAGAAAACTTTTGTCAGGTAATGCTAAGGCTTAAGCTGTCCAAAAACTTAGGCCACAGGGTCAGGGGGTTAAAAAAAAAAAGAGTAAAAAAGCATGGGGATGGGAAAGACCACAAAACTGTTAAATTAGATAAAACTGACAGGTACAAAAGTGCAAACAGAATGCGGGCTAAGCTAGCCACAGAGAAAAGGGGAAGAGTAACAGCTCCCCAGCACTCCAGCTAGATAACCGCAAAAGGGGAGGAAGGTCAAAAAGGTCTCTGACAATCAGGCAAGAGAGCTAGACCTATGAGTTAGCAAAAAACCACATCACCGCGGTTTTGAGCAATAAAAGGAGGCCTGCTGGGGGGTGGGCAAGTCCGGAGTTATTTCTCTCAGTTAACTCTGGGACAAAGCTCTGGGGACTTGATCACCCCCCCATGAGCACTCCCCCCTGCTCTCCGTGGGACGCAGACGAACAGGGTGCAAGCACCAAAGCCTGGCCAGCTAAGGGAAGCTCAGACCAGCAATCTGATATCAATTTCAACAAAGGAAAGGTAATCAAAGTAAAGGGGCTCAGAGTAGCACCTGGCTCCTAAGCAAAAAGTAACACAAAAAGTTTTAAGGTTCTTCCCAGCTTTATGCTGAGACTCTTAGGTAAATGAACAATAGCAGCACCAACTTTGGGTTTGGGGTTGATGTAGAAATTGGGGTAGGTATAGGATTTGCTTTGGGTATAATTGTGTTAGCATTTCTGCTTCTGTGTGTGTGTTTATAATTGATAAAAATAAGAGCAAAGTTGTGTTAGAGCCTGTGTGTGAGGAAACTATAACCAGTGACCAAGTCTGAGACTAAATCCTGTGTACAGCCACCCAGGGCCTGCAAAGGTCCTAAAGCAAGGGTGCACAGGTGAACCTCATGACTCGCTGGATCCCCTTCTTGTGTGAGTGCATAAACGGGAGACCTCTGTGCTTGGCGTCCGTGCTGCTATAACTCTGCTGCTGGGGGGAGGAAAGTGTGAACGGGGCATAACCTTTGACCAGGTCTGGGACTAAATCCTGTGTGCAAGGGTGCACAGGTGAACCTCATGACCCAATGGGTGTGAATGAGATCCCTATACAATAGTACAAAGGATTCTGTGTGATTGTGTCTTACATATGGGCTTGTGTTCTTGATTGCTGTGGTTTGTGTGTATTGGGTTCTGTTATACTCTCTATGTCATGTGTTTAAAGTCATAATTGATGCAAAACCCTGAATCTGTATTCGTGCAATAAGTGGTATTGTAGTTTAGAGTGTTTGTGGATATATTGGGTGTTTATTGTACTACTAATCACTGCCTTAACCTGAGTAATTGTAATCATAGTGCCTTAATAAATGTCACACGCATAGTAAATAGACAAAAATAATTGTTAGTGGTGGTCTTTGCCTAGGGGCTTCGGGAGCTTCCCAACACCCGCATTTAAAGGACTGGGTATTTGTTTGGGCACCCTTCCCCCTTAAGGATATAAAGCTTAACAACTTTAAAGCTGCCTGAATTACCAGTTTTTCTTACAGAAGCTTCTGACCCTTTTAGCCAGTGTAGAAAGTCTGAAGGGGACTAGACTATGAGTGTGTGCAATGGAACTCACACACTTTCCCCGTATGTGGACCCTATTACCAACCTATCACTCCCACTCACATATGGGGCCATGTCCGTTTGTAAAGTACAGAGTTATTGTATCACACAGTTAGTTCTGACTTGTAAAATTGATACCAAGTTTATTATGTGCAGCTGACTTGGTTTCAGAGTTCAGATGTTATTAATCACAATGGAAGAGAGTTGAACAACAGTTTTAAGGCTGGTAGAGGACAATTCAGACTGAGATTGGTTCTATCGGTAGATTTAAAATGACTAAAGAGACCCACAAATTGAGCAGAACTCCTCTCTTCTGAGATCTCAGCTCTTTATCTAAATGTATTTTAGAGCCCTCAGAGCATGGAAAGCCAAGAATTGTGCCATTAGGAATCTGAGTACCTGAAAAAAAAAATCAAACTCAAAACTGATAGAAAAGCAAAAGCTGGAGTTTCTTAACATTTGTATTAATTGCTGAGGTAGCCACATAGAATCAAGCGTTATAAAACACAAAGGGCAAGTTTGTGATCTCAGTGGCACGGGTGTAAAACTAGCATTATTACACTGACATGCATCTAGTCAGACTAAGGGTATGTCTACACTGCATGGATTTATGCAGCGGGATCGATTGAGTAGCCAGTGGACACCTGCTCAATCGATCCCGGAAATGCTCTCCCTTCGACGCAGTAACTCCACCCACCCCAAAAAGTGTATTGCTGCATTGAACAGCATAGCTGAGTGAAGACGCTGCGGTAAGGGAGGGTAAGTAAGTCGACAGGTGATACACATTCTACAACATGTAGACTGCATATCTCCTATCGACCAGCGTGATAGTGTAGACTAGACCTAATATAAGCCAAACAAGAATCCGTCCCAGAGCCAAAGATGGTGTGAGGAAACTTGGAGCAAATAAAAGGACACTAAAAATCATCATTAAAAAAACCACTTTCATGATTTTTAACCCCATCTCTTGATTTTTTGAGGTCTGACTTGTGATTTTTTAGTGCTCTGAGTTGTCAGAGCTATATAAGGATAGAAGAATGTTCTATTTGTCTCATATTAATGATCACTTCAAGAAGGGAGCTTCTAACCACATAATTTTGTTCTCTTCACCTTGGCTATTGTTCCCCAAATATGAAAGGATCCCAGACCTAAATATAGCGAAAATAATAGTTTTATGTGCTTGCTGTACTATATTAGATGCATTAGTTTCCTGCTGCATTGAGCTCAAGTACACTAAATGCTGTTACCTTATGGCAGAATTCTGCTTTTACAGTCCACATGTCCGGAGAGCCGACTGCTTGTGCCAGGAGCCACCAAGCAGATCTGAGAGCAGCATTTTGCCCTCAATGTCTCTCTGAACATTTACAGATTCTTTCATTCTAATTTGAGCTTTCATAATTCTTGTTGGGAGGATTGCCCTGAGCAATGGCGTTGTCTTGCTATGGTGGAACAATATGCCTGATATTATTCAGTAACTTAACTGAGAGAGAGAGAGAGAGAGAGAGAGAGAGAGAGAGAGAGAGAGAGAG
>ML685818.1:11682033-11707847 GCA_007922175.1 Pelusios castaneus | reverse complement strand
GAGAGAGAGAGAGAGAGAGAGAGAGAGAGAGAGAGAGAGAGAGAGAGAGTTCTGGGTAGTGGGTTCATCAGCTTCTGAGTGCAGTAGTCATGAACCAGTGGGAGGACAAAGTAAGATTTTGGGTATATACTTAAGACCCATAATTCTCCTCTGATCTACGTATCTTTCTGCGGATGATACATCTCTGACAGGCCTTCTGCAGGCTATGCCTACACTGGCAAGTTAGTTCAAATTAAGGAAGCTTAATTCAAACTAACTTAAGCCATGGCTACACTAGGCTTTCATTAGTTCGAATTAAGGGCTTCCATAATTCGAACTAATAAATTCGAATATGCTATTCGAACTAAGGGTTAATTCAAACTAGTTAGTTCAAATTAATCAATGTGGCCATGTTAGTTTGAACTAATTGCTTAGTTCGAACTAACCGGCCCATTGAACTCAACGCAATTCGCTAATTCGAACTAAGCAAGTGCCATGGCACATTCATGGCACTTGCTTAGTTCGAACTAAATTTTGCTAGTTCGAATTAAGTTAATTTGAACTAACTAAAATTGTTTCAAATTAGTTCGAATTAACTAATTCGAACTAACTTTAGTAAGTGTAGACATATGTTTAATCAGGAGAGTTAACTGTGTATTAGTTACTGCAGTCTGCAGATAACTGGTCCTGGCCTCAGTATCAGAAACATCTCACCTTGGCTGCTTCATCGACATATCATGCTCTGTGTTTTGAAGGTTCTTGAGGGTCACTGACCAGACTGCAGAGTGCACAGAGGTTACATTCCAACAAAGGAGGGAAGAATACAAGGGTGTGAGCAGAAGACTGAAAGCCAGGAAATAATTTCTAATTCTGGCTCCAGCTGTCGTGCCTGGAAGCTCCACGGGAGCTTGTGGGCCCATTGTACTAGGCACTACACCTGTCCATGAGGGGCTGCAAATGCATCTGATTGTGGGTACTGCATCCGCATTCCCAGCCTATTGGTAGAACTGTGTGAGGCATCTTGAGAAAGGTTGGAGCACATTGCTCTTTGTAATTCTAGAAAGTACCAGTCAGAGAAAAAACAAGCACAACTGGCCTCCAGACAAACCTATTACTGGCTGCTGGTGAAAGATATGTGGCAAAATGGTTGTGTGAGAAGGGGGCATTGGGATTTGTGGGGAATACCCAGGAATAAGTAAACATGCTGCATCCACTTGCTGCACGAGAGAGACAGAAAGGTGGAGGGGCCATTGGGAACATCAGTGGAACCAACTGAGCAGTTGCATGTGCATACCGTCTGCTGGTCAGACTTTGTGTTGAGCACTTGGGGGAATGCAGCAGCAATTAACATGTGTCAGTGCACGGCCAGGATACACCAATGTGAGAGATAGGGGTTTAATCCCATATCTTAGCACAGAGAACTTGGGAAGCAAATTCTTATTGCAAATTGGTCTGCCATATCAAGAGTACACAGAGCCCTGGCATGGATTCAGCAGTGGGACCATGGGCCCAATTATTCTGGCATCCCTACCCATGTCTGATTAGCTGTAGCAACATCACAAAAACACCTTCTTATCAATAAAGCTGGAAAAACCCTGCTGTTCTGTTTATGGGGATTGGCCCTGAACCATCCCCGTATGGTTTAGTTTGAGGGTTTGCATTAATCTCTAACCTCCAAAAGGAAGCCCATAAGCCATTTCTTCATCACAGATGCCATTTCTTTACCTCTTACCTCTCCACAAGTGATGGTATGTTCTAACTAATTCCTTCCCTGTAAAGTCAATAAAGGCAAGAAAGCGGCATGAAGCTTACCAAGGGCATTTCAGTGGTTTCAGTGAAAGAAGATATATTGGTTTCATAGCTGAGCCAGCAACCTGAGCCCACTTCCACCAAATGTCCTCTAACATGGGCCAAAGTTTGCAAATCTCTCAAAGCTCAAACCCAAAGCTCTGTTTTAGCAGGTTTAAGGTGAATGTATTTCATGCTGCTCTAGTAATAAGGATGAAAGTAAAGTCAGCCGCCTGAGCTGACAAACTAAACTAGTCTAGATGTCTGTGTTTTCTGTAAGTTTCTTGAAGCATTCCCTGGCTTGTCATTTGGTGCTGTGCGATCATGTCTTTCTATTAGCAACTTGGCCTTCACAGAGGAACTCCCTTTAGACTCCCACCCTGACTTATTGCAGATCAGTTTTCAGAATGCCCTTGTTACCACCTGAAACATATTCCACACTTTGCACCAGGCTCTCTGTAAAAGATGTTGAAACCTTGATTTATGCATTCATAACACTAGAGGCTGAGATGATTATACCTGGCCTCCCGTCTTCCTTTATTAATCAGGAACAGATTGTCCAAAATGTGCAGCTGTTGGGCTGCAGATCTGGATTCCACCCAAGCTCCATAGCACTTTTAATCATATACTCCTACGCTGTGGCTCTTTTCCCTATCAGTTGCTTGTACCTTTTTTCAGCTGTCTTTTGAATGCAGCTCAAACAGTTGCTTTTTCTCGAGCATGCAATAATATTTCATGTGTGGCCATTCATAGAGTTATGTCTTCTGTTCATATCCCGCAGCTTTGAAATTTTCTGCCATTGAACTTCCATTACATCCATTTGTCTCTTATACATGTGTGCCTCATTTCAAAACCTCATCAGTTATATAATGCCTGCTGTCGGCTGGGAAAGGGCTGATTCATTTTTATTGAGGGCTGTTAAAATTGTTCAGGGCTTATTCCTAGATTGTTGCATTGTAATTTGTGAATTTGATACTCATATTTAAATGTAGATTTAATTTACATATAATAGAAGATCTAATCCATCAGCTTCTAATACTGAATATTAATGTAAAGCTCTCAAAACCCCAGGAGGGAAAATGTTGTTCTATTGGTTAGTGTCAGGAGGTGGGAATCCTGGATTCTGTTCCTAGCTCTGAGGCTGATTTGCCATGTCACCTTGGGTAGCTGATACAAATCAATGCGGTCCCATTGAAGTCAGTGAATTAAGCCTGTAGTACTCAGATTTACCCATCTTGGACAGCAAAGCAGGGATCTGTGTGAACCCTGCAGAGCTAAGTTTAAAAATGGCTTGTCAACACAATTCACTGAATCAAAATCCAACGAATCGTGTTTCTTCCTCACAGGATCTCCTGCCTGCTATTTTGGCAGCGTCACTCCCTGGGTAATCCACCCTTCAGACTCTTTTGGGGGCTGTCAGATGTGGATTGCTGCCTCCAAAGTCCGTACGGGGTATACCTTGGGGGAAGCGGGAAAAGACGTACAGTCCCCTATAATCACTGCAGCAGGTGTCGAGCAACCACTGCTCCCACTGCTGCCGGTTGGCTCTACAGAACAGGGATGAGCCCCAGAAGTCAGTGGAGTTTCCCTGGATTTGCAGCAGGGCAGCAGTTTCCACACACAGCTATAGTTTCATTAGAAGAGCATGAATCTTATTATCTCCATTCACTTTTTAGAACCAAAATTTAGTTTTCAGATTCCAGGATCTCAGCTGGAATCCGTGATTTCTTTCAATACCACAAGACTGATTTCTAAAAGACGCTAATGCTAATAAGACTTAGAACACCACACTGTGACTCAGGAGACCTGGATTTTATGCCTCTGGCCTGCTCAGTGACCTTGGTCATGTGACATCATCACTCTGTGCCTCAGTTTCCCCATGTGTAAAATAAGTATAATGATACTGCCCTCCTTTGTAACATGTGTTGAGACCTACTGATGAAAGGTGCTATGTTACTGGTGTTAGAAATCCCAACATACCTCTTTGAAAATGTGGGAGAAACTTTGAATTAGCAAGGCCTTGTCTTCATATCTGAAGAAGATTGTGGAAGCAAATGCATGTTAGAATCCACCACAACCTACTCTCTCCTCCTGCAGAATGTTACTCAAATGTTATCAGTGGCATCTGAATTATAAATTATGTATTAATTATATTGATTATTTAAGAATTCCCAGTTATCACTTTAAGGATTGAGAAGTTCTTGTCCCAAGGTCAGGCATCAGACCTGGTATTATTAAAATTACTATGTATTTGGGAAACCTTGTTGTGCATGATTGCAAAACTCACACTATAGGAACTATTCTATATTGACATATAGTTTATTAATCCATTTAGCAAAGTCAAACTCTCTAACTCAATATGGTAGACATAATACAGATTGTACACCTGAACATCCACACTCACACCTTTACTTGCAGAACAACCTGAAATATTAGCCATATCTTCTTCATCACGAGCACCTTCCTCCTCATCAGCAGTGGCCTGTCAAGGCTGTTTCCCCTCTCTGGCACTTAGAGTGCAGAAGTAGGGGCCTGCAAAAGGCCTTAAAACCCACTGGCCCTAAAGCCTTGCCCATAAACTCTCCGAGGCTACCAATTTCCTGGCTTTGGAGTGGTATTGCTGCCACTACCCAAATGCAAAACCTCTTGAAAACTCAGGAAGGTGAACTTGGGAATTCCTTCCTGTGAGGTACCCTCAATCGCCTTTATTTCTCCCTCAGAAGGGTGATTGAACCCCAGCTGTGATATCAGCTGAAAATAGAACTGATTTCCCTTTAGTAGCTGGCTGTACAGTCTGAGGCACATGCACACAAAACCCCTTGCCTTTTAGGATACAGGAACAAACTTATTTTAAAAGGATAAATGTTCTTAATTTAAAAGGACAGCTAAGGAACATAGAGAGTTGCTTCTCTGGGATTTAACTTGAGTAGTTACAGGATGGGAGGGGGAGATACATATGCTCAGCACAGAGGAATCCAGATCTGGGCTTTTCTTGATCACGGATGTCCTTGGATTCTCCAGGCCTGGCTGCTTGGTCTCCTTCTGCTCCTTTCAGGAGCTCTGCTGCCACCAAAATAGGAACAGGCAGGGCAGCAGATCCAATTAAAAAACTTACACTCTGTTTCTATTGGCTCACCTGGGACTTCTCTAGGACTCACTATTAAGCATTTCCCTCCCAAGGTTACTACATAGCCATCACCCTGGTACCTCCCAAGGACCACATCTCTCTCGCCTACTGCCCAAATCTGGGGTGTAACTTTTATAAAATGTTGCATTGACACCACTATTTTTAATGCATATTCAATAGGGGTTTCCCCCACTTTCCTTATTTGTGTTTCCTCACCCAACCAATGTTCTAATGCCCTTCTCCTATGGGTTAGTATGTATCAACTATGTCAAATTATCATCACATATGTCAATTTGTTGCCATGGACCTTTTGTGGCTGACGTTCTTTCCAAGTTTCCAAAAGCTGGCATTAGCTCATATTTCTGTGGTTGGCTGGTGTCATTATAAACAAACTTCTCCCTCTCACTCTATTTCCAGTTCCCCAAAACTTAGAGGTGACCATTAGATCACTTCTCTGTGCCAAAGTCCATAGTTCTCAAGCTTCATGCTAACTATTGAAGCCACTGTCTTACAGGTTATAGATGGGTAGGTTCCTTTCATTACTGCTGACTATAAGAAAGGCAGAATATAATAAAGGCAAGGCAGTGAACACAACTAAGGCAAGCTAGCCCCATGGGCTACACATCTCTTGCTTTCCCTTCAAAAATATTGCAACATTATTAGAAATTAGAGGGAAATAGTTACAGGCTACACAAGCACCTTGCAATCCACCCTCAGTAATGAATAGTAAGTACATAGTTACATTGCCCCAGGAGCAGATCAGGGACTGAATTCTGACTGAAGTAACAATTTGCTTCCCCTGTCACATTTGGGGGGCTCTGCACACTCCTTACCTACCTGCATGGGTAAGAGTAGCAGCTGCTCACCCCGTACTGTGACCTGAGACACAGGTGGGCAATTAAGAAGGTGTCTTTTACCCCATTGTCTTCTGAAGGGACATGTAGAATGGCTCCCGAGTAAGTCCTGTAACCCTGATTATGTAATGATACTAAGCTCCTAATAGCACTTTACATCTGTGCTTTACAGAGAGATGAATGAAGGCACAAGGAAACAATGCATCTTGCTAAAGCCACCTGAGCAACATCAGAGCTAGAATTAGAACCCACATCTTCTTGAATCACAGGACAGTATGGTAGCCTCTAGACCACACTCAGGAGTATTAACATATGGGCCTGTCCAGGGGCATAGCTGGCTCCCATTTTCTGGTCAGGTCCCTGAGTCTCCAAGGTGGGCCCAGCTGGTCCTGCTTCCAGCCACTGACTGGAAGGCTCCTGATAATGCTCCAGTTGCCTAGCAGCACAATCAAGCTGCTGCGAGGCAGTGCAGGCAGAGAGAAGCCCACCCCCACCTGTCTGCTGACAGCACCGCAAAGCTTGCATCTTTGCCAGGCACTGCGGCAGGTGGAAGTGGGTGGGCCTGCTGGCCAAGAAGTGGGCCTGGATCCACCCATCCACTCCCCCCCCCCGGGCCTGTCAGCTTAGGGCCTGATCCATCACCAAGTCAAATCAATGGTAAATCCCACCAACTTGAATAGGACAGAATCAGATCATTAACGCTCATCTGAATTATGGAAGAGTGAAGTGTAGCTACCATGGAAAATGGTTTTATTATGCTGCCTTCCAAAGACATTTGTTTTACCAGCAGAGTTGAAGATCTGGTGGGCTAAATACTTTAAACATACCTTTTAGCTCATCTGTCATATATTTTTAAAGAGCTGTGAGTTGAAATTTTATCCTTTTCTCCTCTCGCCTCTCCTTTCCCTCAGAAACCATACATCGAGTAGAGGGAGTTAGATTGGTTTCCCACCCACCCTATTCTTGATGTGTATGGTTTAAACCATTATTTTTGATTACCAGTTCTGGCATGATTGAAATTTCCTGTAATATTTCTTCTTCCTCTCTGGGGATGTTTTTGTCTGTTTCTAACATTTGTCTCTTATTTTTCAGCTGTGAAAATGAAGGTCAGGAATTCATGTAATATTTTGCAATTCTATGTCTTTGGTCAATAAATATCTTACCTTTACAGTCTGTTGACCTGTAGTCTTTTTCTGCACCCAAGAAATTTCTTATTATTTATTTTAACCACTTGGGCTAGTTTGCTCACATTCATTCTCTTTACTTTTCCCTATTTTTAAACAGTCTATCACAGTGGTTCTCAATTTTTTTGTATTGATGACTTTTCACACAGCAAGCCAGTGAGTGAGAGCCGTGCCCCATAGATATTACAAAGCACATTTCTTATTCTTAATACTCTGTTAAATGTTCAATTTAAACCATAATGTTTAATATGATTTTACTTTTTCTCACTGTTTTTGGTCAGGCTCAGGCACACAGTCCTGCAGGTGGGCCAACTCAGGGCTCACAGCTCATGACGTCCACATAACTATGTTGTGATCCTCAAGGGGTCGTCCTCCTACACCCACTTTTAGAACCAAAAGTCTATTATATCTCCTCTGTAATTCACATTTTATACCTCATGTTTGGGCCTTTTTAGCTTACTTAGTGCAGGACATTTCATATTGTCATTCCTCTTTTACGTCTGGTATATTTACTGACAACGCCCTCATGTATAGCTGAATTTCAATTTCCCTCAGTTGTCCTTTCCCTTCATGGTTCCATTTATTTCAATTTTATGCAAAAAATTTTTAATTCTAGCAAACCTTGCTCTGCTGAAATTGAACACCTTTTAATTTTTTTGCCTTTTATAAGCTCACTTTCTCCTTCATTACAAATGTAATTAGATTATCCCTCTATTTCTCCTACTTCATGCAATTGTATGCCATCTTCAGAGACTACTCTAAATGACCTTTATAAAATTTTGTTTCTACTCTGCTACTTATGAAAAGTTTCTTCTCAGTAATTTTTCTTCTTACTCTCTCAAGTGTCCCTGCTTTTCCTCACTGATGCTCATTGTTCACTAGCTATTTATCTGGTTAGTTACTCTTTCTTTTCTTTGCTCTGCTGAGTTCTATTTAGATGCCTTCCATGGGATTTCTTCCACTGACTTCAACAGAACCAGCAATTGGCCTCATATACTTTTTCTCCAGTGATCTCTCCATAGTAAGAATCAGAGATTATAAGTGTATATCCTATTGCTAGCAATAGAATTTATTGCAGGGCTCATAAGCAGAGTTTAAACCAGTGGTTCCTTTTTGGCATGGTAGCCACAGATATCATTTTTACAACCCTCAAGGGCCACTAAGGTCAGCCAACAGGCCACCCTCCATTGCAGCCAGACAGAATGAGTTCAGCAAGAAGACTGCCTCCTCAATGCTCTCCCATCTTCCTGGCTGCAGCAAGGAAGCCGCACAAATCCTGTAGCCCTGTATGCTACATCTGAGTCCCTAGGCAGTGGCTCCCTTCTGCAGCCAGGGGGACAGAAGATCGGTGCTCCCTCCTCCCCCCAGCTCCAGCAGGGATCCTCGGCTATATCTACACTTGTTAATTTAAGTCAATTTAGCTAAGTCGCCTTAAAAAAGTCGACTTTAAGTCAACTTTGTTAAGATGACTTAACATGTCCACACTTAAATTTTAAGTCAATTTTGATGGGACCCTACAAAATTGACCTAAAGCGTCCACACTGGATAC
Source organism: Pelusios castaneus (assembly GCA_007922175.1). NCBI lineage: Eukaryota > Metazoa > Chordata > Testudines > Pelomedusidae > Pelusios > Pelusios castaneus. The sequence continues at coordinate 11,699,366 of ML685818.1, read as the reverse complement.
CTAGATCAACTTGTAGGGGCTAGGTGGACCTGGGAGAGGTCCACGGTGGCAGGGGGGCACCCCTTGCCAAGTGCCAGGGGGCTCAGCCTTTGCCCCATTGTACGTGGATACAATGGGGCAAAGGGGGGCAGGGACCCTGGCAGGACATAGGGGCAGGGTGGGCAGAGCTCTGCCCTGCCTTGTGGGGGGGCATGCCAGGCTGTGGCTGTGCCAGCTACTCTGGCAGGGAGGGCAGTGGGGAAGCCCTGGAGGCCCCTAAGTTGACTTAGAGTCGACTTAGGGCTACTCCACATCTACACTGGCTTAAGTCGATTTTCTGAAGTCGACTTAAGCAGAAAGTTGACTTAAAATGGGGTTTTAGAAAGTTGACTTAAGCAGCTCCTTAAGTTGACTTAAGCAGCTGCTTAAGTCAACTTAAGGAAAGTATAGCGTAGACGCAGAGTAAATTAAGTCGACTTAAGCAAGCTTAAGTTGACTTAATTTACAAGTGTAGACACACCCCTAGTGCTTATGGACCGAGACAGAACATTTTGCTGTGTTCCCTGCTACAGCCAGTGGGAGGGGAGTGCTGATCTCCCATCCCCTTGGCGGCAACATGGAGCGTGCATCTGTCTTGAAGCCCCAGGTCAATATGCTCTGCCTAGGTCTTTAGTCAGTGGCTCCATTCTGCAGCCAGCAGGAGGGGAGCCATGGGCCACTTTGAAAGTCCCCATGGGACATTTTTGGCCCCTGGGCTATAGGTTGGGAACCACTGGTTTTCACCCTTCCCTATTTCCTCATCTTCTGTTCAGGTGCACCCCATTCTATCTCTGCAATCTCCATATGTCCCCCAGCCTATAATCAACCCAAATAGGAAGCCACTTCTCTGTGTAGCAGTGCAGTGTAGTGGTGATTCAGGGCCTGGTCCACTCTGTCACACCTTTGATAAGAAATAGTTGTGATAGGGGAGAAGATTCCTGGGAGAGATCCTACTTCCAGTTTTTGCCCCTTTACACCGTGTAAAAGAGCTAGAAAGCATCATAAAATGGTCCAAAAAGCCCCATAGCTATCTGGATGGATTCATCCAGTGCAGGTTCTATGAATGCCATCTGCCAAGGATCCCCTTACAAAATCTCATGTAAGAGATGAATCAAGTGTGTGTCAGGGATAGGGTTACAGTGCACACTTCTCTGGAGATTCCAGGCAGTTCTGCAGCCCCTAGGGCAGCCTGATGAGGGCTCTGTAACTCAGAGAGATCCCAAGGACTGCAGATTCTCCACCATCCCACTTTGAGACATGGATTAGCTTAGAATCTCACCACTGGGTCTTTACAAGGAATATAGCTACACCAGTCCCTTCCCAGACACATGGTACAGAATCCTGCACACCCTTAGGGTACATCTACACTGGAGGCTCTGTTAAGTCAAATTAACTAAGGTTGACTTTAAGTCGACTTAAAGTCGGCCTTCTTAAGTCAACTTAGAGAGTCCATAGCCCTGTGTCCACACTGGCAGATGTTAGGTTGATGGAGGAGTGGCCAAGAACTCTGCAAGAGGGCCTGGAGGCCAATTAGGTTGACTTAAGGGCTATCCCTCATCCACGCTGGTTTAAGTCGGCTTAATAAGGTTGACTTAAGCCTTAGGTCGACCATAAGAAGTGGTGTTATTAAGTTGACATAAGGAAGCGCTTAAGTCTACCTAATAAGCACCCAGTGTGGACACAGTGGGCTCTGTAGGTCAACTTAACCATCCTTAAGTCGATCTAAGGTTCCAGTGTGGACGTACCCTTAGTGTTGGGGAGCATAGTACTCATATGAGTAAAGTTTGTAGAACTTGTCACTCACAAGAGGCAGAGTCATAATTGCTGAATGTTATGTGTATATCTGTACCACTGCATGTACATTTCAAAGTTAGATAGAATAAAATAAATATCAGATGGATGCTACCTTTAATTTAATCCATGGTCATTTCTAAGTATAAATCTCCCCTAGCTCTTAGCAAAGCTGCAGACCCACACCCATCTTCTATGGTTTGTTATCCTCCTTCTATCACAAAAACAGGTGCACTCCATCTCTGATGCTGCACTTGTTTGGTACCTTAATGCTACAGTTTTTGCCGTTCTTCATTGTTTCCTTTGACATTAACATTCTCTCAAAGTAGCAAGACTATGGGACAAATGCATTGCAAGGTTTCGCATGCTTATAAAGTCTAGACTGGGACTGGGGCTCTGCATCAGCAAAAAGGACTAAGGGGGAAAGAGATCTCCCTGTAGGGTCTGGCTGGTTCTTAAGTCCAGATGCCTAGAGGGAAGCAGGACTACTGACCCCATTTATTCCTTCCTTGGAGCAGACAGGTGAGGAGTGAGAAGGGGGCAGGGAATGGGTGGACACTTGTCTTTAGTCCTTTAATCACTAGCAGGCATGAATAGCTGAACCAGATCAGGGATGGGGAGTAGTCATTTACTACTGGCATAAGCTTATAGTAAATTACTGCCCTCGAGAAGCAAGGAGGAATCATTGTGAGCCAGAGGGCCTTATCTTTGGTATCATGCCTGCTGGTTGGTACAGTCTCCATTCCTTGTTCAGGGATGTGCATAAGGTAAAGATTCACAATTGTATCCATAAGTCTATTTTCTTTTCTTAGCACTCTGATCCCCTGCCACCTCCCAGTCTATCCATCACCCTATAAGTAGTATCCTATTTTGGGTGTGGGCAATCTCAATTTACCGCTCAAGTCTTCTGAATATGATATAGTAGCATTACACTTTACCTCTCAAGATCAGCAGTCCCAGCTCTCCAAGAGCTCAACAAGTCAGCACCACATATTCATGTAATTTGCCCTAGATCCTTTCATCCAGGAAATATTACATCTGGTCTTGCTTGCAAATCACACACATTTATTCGTGTATAGGTTCCTAATCCTTCAATCTCCCAGAACTTCATCCCACAGTTTCCCTTCCCAAAACAGCGGAAGAAAAGAGACCATAAAACAAAATATAAAGACAGCCTGTACCCTGTAACTTTTTAAACCAAAAATCAGTACCATCTGTTGAATAGTTAACTCAATAGTTTAATCACACACACATACTTGCTTGAAAAATTGTAGGCTTTTGACAAGCACTTCTCTCTTTTTAGTAATATTTAGTATTCAAACCAAGCAGAAAAAATATACTTATAATAATACAAATTAATTAATAATAAAAATTGGTTAATACTGGATCTCTACTGTACAGATCTTCTTTGCAGTCTCTTATGGATTTTCTCAAGTATTCTATCTGAATGTGCTCTAATTCAGCAAGAAGTGACATTCTTAGCTCAGTAGGAAGTAAATCTCTCCTCCTCTCAAACTGATCTCTTAATCAAATATTTTTAACATATTAGATCTGATTCTGATCTCACATCAGTCTAAATTAGGAGTGTAAAGCCAGTGTGACCTCAGAAACATGCTCACTGAATCAGATTCTGCTGTCATTTACATGAGTGTAAAACTGGAGAAACTCCATTGAAGTCACTGAAGTTATTAAAATTTACATTACCATAGGTAAGAGCAGAATCTAGCTGATCAATCTGCCTGAATTGTACATCTCAATCTCATAGACTCATAGACTTTAAGGTCAGAAGGGACCAATATGATCATCTAATTTGACTTCCTGCACAATGCAGGCCACAAAACCTCACCCACCCCCTCCTGTAATGAACCTCTAACCCATGACTGAGTTATTAAAGTCTTCAAATCATGATTTAAAGACTTTAAAATACAGAGAATCAACCAACAAGTGAGCTATTCCCCATGCTATAGAGGAAGGCAAAAAAAACTCCAGCACCCAAGCCAAACTGCCCTGGGGGAAAATTCCTTCCCGACTCCAAATATGGCGATGAGTTAAACCCAGAGCATGTGGGCAAGGCTCCCCAGCCAGTCAATAAAACATTCTCTGTAATAACTCAGAACCCACCCCATCTAATGCCACTTCCCAGGTCACTGGCATATCTATCATCAGTAGTAAAAAGTGAACAATTGCCAAACTAAGCCATCCCAACATATCATCCCCTCCATAAATTTATCAAGCTCAGTTTTGAAGGTGACTATGTTTTTTGCCACCCACAGCTCCTCTTGGTAGGCTATTCCAGAACTTTACTCCTCTGATGGCAGGAAACGTGTGTCTAATTTCAAGCCTAAAATTCCTGATGGACAGTTTATATCAATTTGTTCTTGTGTCCACATTGGCTTTGTACTGAAATAATTCCTCTCCCTCCTTGGTATTTATCCCTCTGACGTATTTATAAAGAGCAATCTTATCTCCTCTCAACCTTTATTTGGTTAGGCTAAACAAGCCAAGCTCTTTAAGTCACCTCTCACAGGGCAGATTTTCCATTCTGCGAATCATCCTTGTAGCCCTTCTTTGCAGCTGTTCCAGTTTGACTTCATCTTTCTTAAACATGGTAGACCAGAACTGCGCACAACATTTCAAATGAGGTCTCACCAGTGCCTTGTATAAAGGTACAAACACCTCCCTCTCTCTACTGGAAATACCCCTTCTGATGTACCCCAGGACAGCATTAGCTTTTTTTCACAGCCTCATCGCATAAGTGACTCATAGTCATCCTGTGATCAACCAGTACGCCCAGGTCCTTCTCCTCCTCCGTCACTTCCAAATAATGCGTCCCAAACGTATAAGAACAATTCTTGTTATTTAGGCCCTAATGCATGACCTTGCACTTCTCATTATTAAATTTCATCCTATTCCTAATACACCAGTTTACAATGTCATCCAGATCTTTCGGTATCCTGATCCTTCTCTGTATTGGCAATACCTCCCAACTTGGTGTCATCTGCAAACTTATTAGCACATTCCCACTTTTATGCCTACACTGGTTAAGCGAAGTCGACTTAGAGTGGCCACACTGGAAATTTAAGTCAACTGCCCATGTCCACATTGGCAGGTGCTAGGTCGATGGAGGAGAGCCATGGCTGGGGGATCAGGCAGGGGAGAAGGGAGAGCTGCAGCTGGGGGATTGGGAAAGGGAGAAGGGAGAGCCACGGCTGGGGAGATTGAGCAAGGGAAATCCCTAGCCATGGCTCTCCCTTCTCCTCTGCCCGATCCCACAGCCACAGGTCTCATTTCTCCCCTGCCCAATCCCTGACCACAGCTCTCCTTCTCTCCAGCCCATACCCTGGCCCAGAGGCCAATTAGGTTGAGGCTATGTCTACACTTGTAAATTTAGGTTGACTTTAGCTAAGTCGACTTAACAAAGTTGACTTAAAGTCAACTTTGTTAAGACGACTTAGCATGTCCACACCTAAATTTAAAGTCGACTTGGGGGGAACTTACAAAGTCGACCTAGATCATCCACACTGGACACCTAGGTCAACTTCTATGGGCTAGGGGGACCTTGGGCAGGTCCACGGTGGCCAGGGGGGGCACCCCTTGCCAAGTGCCAGGGGGCTCAGCCTTTGCCCCATTGTACCTGGGTACAATGGGGCAAAGGGGGACAGGGACCCTGGAAGGGCATAGGGGCAGGGTGGGCAGGGCTCTGCCCTGCCCTGTCGGGGGGTATGCCAGGCTCTCCCTGTGTCACCCCCTGGCAGGGAGGGCAGTGGGGGAGTCCTGGAGAGCCCTAAATCAACTTAGAGTCGATTTAGGGCTACTCTGCGTCTACATTAGCTTAAGTCGACTTTAGAAAGTCGACTTAAGCCTAAATCGACTTTAAAGGAGGTTTAATAATGTCGACTTAATTTTCCTTAAGTCGACTTAAGCAAGCTGCTTAAGTCGACTTAAGGAAAGTGTAGTGTAGACGCAGCGTAAATTAAGTCGACCTAAGCAAGCTTAAATCAAATTAATTTACAAATGTAGATGCACCCTGACTTAGGGTGTCCACACCAGCTTTAAGTCAATTTAATAAGGTCGACTTAGGCATTCAATTGACCTTCAGAGGTGGAGTTATTAAGTTGACTTAAGGAAGTGCTTAAGTTGACTTAAGGAAGTGCCCAGTGTGGCTGCAGCTTTCTGTAGGTTGACTTAAGCGTCGTTAAGTCGACTTAAGGTGCAATTGTAGACATATCCTTTGTGCCAAGGTCAGTAATAAAAAGGTTGAATAAGATTGGTCCCAAGACCGATTCTTGAGGAACTCTGCTAGTAACCTCCTTCCAGCTAGGCAGTTCACCTTTCCATTTGACCCACTGTAGTCTCCCCTTTAACCAATTTCTTATCCACCTTTCTATTTTCATCTAAATCCCCATCTTTTCTAATTTAACTAATAATTCCCTATGTGGAACCATACCAAATGCCTTGCAGTTTGCTTTAAAAGATCAAAATTTTCCTGACTCAATTGAAATTAGATTTGTGTTACTTGCAGTAAAATATCAAGTCTTTTTTCCATTAATTTCCATAGGTTGATAAATCATCTGAAACTTTTTTGGCTACAGGTATTTCTCAATTTTCATAACATTGAGGATTGTGGAAATGAGAGAGGAGAATGTACTGAACTCTCAAATTTCTTCTCCTAAACAGAATGAAATAAGCATATGGAATCTATTGTCCTTTAAATTAGAAGGAATAATACTTCTAAATCCCTGAGATTATATCCTCATAAAAAGCAATTGTAGGGTCTTTTTCATTATCTGATGCCATATAAATTTTATACCTTTGGGTATGTTCACACTGGAGCCTTAGGTCGACTTAAGGACAGTTAAGTCGACCTACAGACCGCTGCATCCACAATGGGCGCTTATTAGGTCGACACCACCTCTGAAGGTCGAACTAAGGCTTAAATTGACCTTATTAAGTTGAATTAAACCAGCGTGGACAGGGGATAGCCCTTAAATCGACCTAATTGGCCTCCGAGCCCCCTCGCAGACTTCCTGGTCACTTGTCTGTCGACCTTGGTTAAGTCGACTTAACAGAGCCTCCAGTGTAGACGTACCCATTATTAGGGAATGAATGGCTGTATCCTTTGCTTATAGGTTAGCAGACAAGAAGTTCATTTGTCTTTTTTCACTGCAGGAAAAATCTTCTTGCACTGACTCTGTGCTGTTTTGAAATTAAGGGCAGATTTTCAAGTTAGCTCAGGGCTGGATTTTCAAAGTACTCAGCACCTACAACTGGGGAGAGATTTTCAAAACAGTTCAGTTCCCATTTAGGAATCTAAATAAGGGACAGATTTTCAAAAGAGTTCAAAGCCTACAAGTGTGAGGGGAGGCTTTCCCTATATAGAGGGTGGGAATGATGCAATTTAGGTATGCTCTTACATGCTTACTGATTACTTTTGGCTTATGTTTCTGGTTCTCTGTGCCTAGAAATAAAGAGGATAATTTGGCCTTTTACTGTAAATTTATTTCTGTAAACTTACTGGTTGCATCTCAAAGTGTTTGGTCCTTACAGTGTTTATTTCTTACTGTAACGTGTAACTCTATTCCTGATTTACTATTGGTATCTTTTGGATGAGTGAGGATTTTGGGGTAAATTCATTTTTAATCCTGGCAAAAGGGTGATAGATAAAATGGAAAATGAAAAATAAATGAAAGAGGAAACGTTCTTGTAGATGGTTTTTTTTAATCACACCTGCCTACAGCCCACTCTTGCAAATGCACAAGAGTATACATCAGAGGTTACATTTCCAAGTGGAGCTAAAATAAAAAATGCAGTTGAACATCTGAAGAGAGAAGGATCTTTTCCTAGAACCATGGGGGAAAACTGGGCAAAAACTAATTAAAATTACTGGCTTGAAAGGGTGAGATACCTAGACCCAGCTCCTGATACACTTATTGAATACCACCTTTCTTAAGGCATAGTCCTATTCCTTCTAATGGGGATTATTGGTTGGAGGGAGGCGGGGGAAGAGGCTAATGCACTGAGTTCTAATTATTTATATTATCATAGTGCCTAAGAAAACTGGGTCTGGATCAGGGCCACATTGTGGTAGGTACAGGTACAAACAATAAAAAGCCAGTCCCTGCCCCAAGGAGCTTACACTCTAAATGAGAAACAGCAGATGGATACAGAGAGACACATGGGAAAATTAGACAGAATTGGTGAGCATGATAGGTGCTGATCAATGCACACCAGCTGCCTAACTCTTGTCAAGCTTTTCATAGGCACCATGGCAACTAGATGCCTACAAAAAGGAAGGATTATGGAAGGATTTGAAAGAGGACAATAGTTAATTTTGCAGATGGTTTTAGGGCGTTCCTCCCAAACACAGGGGGCAGTGTGGAAGAAAGCAGTAAAAGTTTGTTTGAAAATTTAACAATTGGGCAATGGAAGCTAGTATCATGGGCTAATCAGCATTTCTATAGTGACTGAGAAGTGAAAGGTAGGGTGGGAGCTGAGTGTGAAAGGCCATGACCATGAAGAGAAGTAGCTCATGTGTGATGTGGGAGGTGGGGCAAGCCAGTGGAGAAATTCAAAGACAGAGATGATCTGATCAAAATGAAAGGCTAGAAGAATGAATTTAGAGGCAACATTATGAATGGATATGAGTGGGTCAAGACTGTATTTTTTGAAACCAAAGAGAAGGATGTTGCACTAATCAAGATCTATGATGAAGAGAAACTGGATGAGAGTTTTGGGTGGGTGTATGGTTAGGAAAGGTCATATCTTAAGAGATGTTATGTAGAAAGAAACAGCAAGGTTTAAAGCCAGATTGGCCATGAGGACCTTGAGAGTGGTCCAAATTGAAGATAGTGTTCAGATTACATGTGGGATTGAATGATGACTCTTACAGTGAGTTCTGTGCTTCCTTCTTTGCCTCTAGGCAGCTGTGCATCTTGGACTGAGCAGTCAGTGTTTTACCTTGTGTTGAGCAATGGAGCACTTTGCTAATCAGTGTGGATACAAGTATCAGAATCTGGCCAGAAGAAGATGGTAAAGCTGTTCCCATAAGATTTTCAAAAATGATTCGTGACTTTTGGTCCTGCAGTTATTGGATGCCTAACTAAAGAACATTTAATGGGGGGCTGATTTTCAGAAGGTCCTTAGCACCCACGCTCTGAAAACCTGGCATCTCTGAGTGTCTCAACATAGGCACTTAAAAATTGTGGCAAAAAAATTTACTAGTTGCTCTTGAAAATCATGGCTATGGAATCAAAACATAAGAGATGGAGAAGGCAGAGTGAACCTTCCAGCAAACCTGCTCCAAGTTTTGGGTATGAGGTTTATGGTTACAGAATAAACCCTTTCAAAAAGAAGCAGTTTAATCTTGCAACCAGGAAAACTCAGCAGTTTGCCTTTGAGAATTTTGGTTAATTATAATCCAAAATTCAACAGTGGAAGCCCTACCCAAACCAAATAGTTTAGCTTCTGAAAGAAGAGGTAGTTTCAATAAAGGCATTAAATAAGGAAACTTGAGAGATTAGTAATTTTAAGAGTGATTAGAGACTAGGTCCTTGTCTACAGGAGACCTCATGTTGGTATAATTTATGTTGCTCACAGGTGTGAATAGGCCACTCACCAAGTAAGGTATACCATACTAAGTACTGGTGTAGACAGCAACATGTCAGTGGGAGAAGATCTCCTGCCGACAGAACTGCTGCTCATTGCAGGGTGGATTAATTAAATTGACGGACGAGCTCAATTTAGAGCAGCTGCTGTAGCAGAAATACAGCACTGCAGCTGAACTTGCTCAGCTCTGCACTGTAATCTCTGTGGTATGGACATAGCCTAAGAGACACAAAATCATAAGATTCAATCTCCCTTTTAATGAAGGCTATTTACAGATGTTTTCTTTCTTAGAATGTAAAATGCCTGAATGACCCTATCAGGAGAAAAAATACAAATGTACATGAACAAGCAGAAATTGGTGGAGCTCTATTACAATAAACACAATCAGGAATCACAGAGGTTACTAAATTAAAAGCGGAGTGGATAAATTACTTCCTTCATAGTTCTACAAAATAAAACCCAAGACAGACAGCAATTTCAGTGAGGAAAAATACTGATTTTATGCTATGGCATACCCCAGTGATCCCAAAATATGTTTGGTAACTAGGCATGATTAGAAAAAGGGAATTGGAATGAACTGCACCACCAGCAAGAAAATAAAATTCCTGCTGTGGCCGGCATGGATGTTGTCCAGCCACTAGATAGTGCTCAAGACCTTTTTGGATCAGAAGGCTTTTATTACTTCTGTCAATCTGTATGCGTAGATGGATCTACCACATCTACACAGCCTAAAGTATCAGATTATGGGGGTAACAAAAGGACAGTTCAAAGAAGGTAACACTTATGTATAGCAAGTGTGAACGTTGCCAGATACCCACAAAAATTAGAAGCAAGTGCAAAGCCCCTATGGATTGCTTCATTACTGCCAAGATAAAAAAAAATGGGTGAACACTGGAGGATAAGTTATTGTGTTCAAGGAAGCATGGTCTCAAATGCATTTCTCAGCATGCTAATGATGCTTCCTTCTTAGGTTTTAGTCTTGTTACTAGGCTGGGATAGGTAACTTGGGGGAAATGCACCCAAGTGCTTATTAATACCTGTTCTGGGCTCAGTTTTTTTACCTTGTGTTGAGCCATGCAACACTGTCCCTGTCCTGTGGAATATGAGTAAAAGACTCAGGTATTAGGTTTGATTAATTGTATCGGGAACAATAAATACATAAATAATATCTATTTCTTCTATAACATCTTTCCAGAGTAGATCTCAAAGGGCTTTGCAAAGGAGGTCAGTATCATTAGCTCCATTTTACATGTGGGAAAAATAAGGCACAGCACTAGAAGTGACTTGCTACTGTCCTTTTGTGGGCCAGTGGCAGAGCTGGGAGTAGAACCCGGCTTTCATGAATGCAAGTCTAGTGCTTTGTCGGCTAGACCACACTGAGAAGAAACAAAGGTTTCATTCACAGTGAGTTTTCTGGGCAGGCCATATTCAGATAAGTGTAGGGCTACGTCTTCACTAGAAAAAGTAAGCCGACTTTTTTAAGTTGACTTAACAAAGTTGATTTAAGTTTTCTAATGTAGACATAGCCCCTTGTCGACCTTATTAAGTCAACAACGCTTTAAGTTGACTTAATAAGGTTGATTTAGGCGCTAATCCCTGTCCACACTGGCTTTAAATCAACTTAAGGAGTCAATTTAAGGCTTAAATCAACCTAAAACTAGGTGATATTAAGTCAACTTAAGCTTTCCTTAAGTCGACTTAAGGAAATGCTTAAGTCGACTTAATAAAATCCCATTGTGGACATGGCTTTGTTTAGGTCGACTTAAGCCTCCTTAAATTGACCTCTATTACCAGTGTAGATGCACCTTAGATGTGGCGGAGGGTACAAGGCTTGTTAATCTACTGAAGGGGAAAGTAGTTCCCAAAGATACATACTCCCATTCATCTCTAGGCTCATTGAATATGCTGTTTACAGTTGTTTCTTGGAGTTTCTCTCCTCTAGTTCCGTTCTGGACTCTCCAATCCAGCTTCTGTCCTTTGCATTCTAGTGAAACTGCTCTTGCAGAAGTCTCTAATGACTTCTTCCCAACCAAAGTTCATTTTTATCTTCCTTGACCTGTCAGCTGCCTTTGACACAGCTGACTATGCTCTTTTTCCTGAAATCTCACCCTTCTTGGTTTCCGTGACTCTGTCTTTTCCTGGTTCTCCTCTTACCTCACTAATAGCACTTTCAATGTGATTTTCGCAGGACTCCCCTCATCCTTCCTTCAACTGCCTGTGGGTTGTCCACAGGGTTATGATTTTGGGTCCCTTTCTTTTTCCCCTCTACACCTTATCTCTGGCCAATCTTCTCCAGACACAAAGTCAACAACCATCTTTGGGCTGATGACTCATAGATATACCTCTCTTCTCAAGAGCTTGATCACTAACTATAAGACAAGAGACAACAGTTGCAGACAGACAGGGGAATACAAGGAAATTAATTAGTGTGGTAATCTGTGATTTCAGCACACTGGCAGCATAACCACTGTTAGTTTTTTAATAGGCATCCTGACAGAGGAGGCTTCTGAAGGAGAACAGACAAATGATTAATTTAGTGATCAGATTGAGACCTAATGCGGGGACAGATTATTCAACAATTCTCTACTGCTAGGTTCTTACATCATATTTGGAAACATCTGGTACTGGTACATGTAGGTACCAATGACTTAGGGAAGGGTAGGAGAGATGTCCTGGAAGCAAAATTTAGGCTACTAGGAAAGAGATTGAGATCCAGGACCTCTATGGTGGCATTCTCAGAAATGCTCCCAGTTCCACGCGCAGGGCCAGGTAGGCAGGCAGAGATTCAGAATCTCAATGCGTGGATGAGACGATGGTGTAGAGAGGAGGGGTTTACGTTCATTAGGAACTGGGGAAACTTTTGGGATGGGGGGAGCCTATACAGGAGGGATGGGCTCCACCTAAACCAAAAGGGAACCAGACTGCTGGCGCTAAACATTAAAAAGGTTGTAGAGCAGTTTTTAAACTAGAGGATGGGGGAAAGCCGACTGCTGCAGAGGAGCAGGTGGATCGGACACAGACTTCTCTTAAGGGAGAGTCTGATGAGAGGGAATCTCCAGGTTATAGTTATAGTCAGGAACAGAGGACAGAAAAGGATGGTGAGGGGGCCGGATCCGATGATAAACAGCCACATGACAAAGAATCTGGCACATTAAAAAAGGGCAGACAAATAAACAGGGACAAGTTTTTAAAGTGCTTATACACAAATGCTAGAAGTCTACATAATAAAATGGGTGAACTAGAGTGCCTAGTGGTAAAGGAGAATATTGATATAATAGGCATCACAGAAACCTGGTGGACAGAGAGCAATCAGTGGGACACAATCATTCCGGGGTACAAAATATATCGGAAGGACAGAACAGGTCGTACGGGAGGAGGAGTGGCACTATACGTGAAAGAAAATGTAGATTCAAATGAAGTAAAAATCTTAAGCGAATCCACTTGTTCCATAGAATCGCTATGGATAGAAATCTCATGCTTCCATGACAATATAACATTAGGGATCTACTATCGGCCACCTGACCAGGATAGTAAGAGCGATGATGAAATGCTAAGGGAAATTAGGGAGGTTATCAAATTTAAAAACCCAATAATAGTGGGGGATTTCAACTATCCCCATATTGACTGGGAACATTTCACTTCAGGACATATTGCAGAGATAAAATTTCTCGATACTTTGAATGACTGCTTCATGGAGCAGCTGGTATGGGAACCCACAAGGGGAGAGGCAACTCTAGATTTAATCCTGAGTGGAGCGCAGGAGCTGGTCCGAGAGGTAACTGTAGCAGGACCGCTTAGAACTAGTGACCATAATACAATAGCATTCACCATCCCTGTGGGGGGAAGAACACCTCAACAGCCCAACACTGTGGCATTTAATTTCAAAAGGGGGAACTATACAAAAATGAGGGGGATAGTTAAACAAAAGCTAAAAGGTAGAGTGACTAAAGTGAAATCTCTGAAAACTGCATGGGCGCTTTTTAAAGACACCATAATAGAGGCCCAACTTCACTGTATACCCCAAATTAAGAAACACTGTAAAAAAACCAAAAAAGAGACACCATGGCTCACCAACCATGTAAAAGAAGCACTGAGAGGTAAAAAGACTTCCTTTAAAAAGTGGAAGTCAAATCCTAGTGAGGCGAACAGAAAGGTGCACAAACAGTGCCAGCTTAAGTGCAAGAGTGTAATAAGAAGAGCCAAAGAGGAGTTTGAAGAACGGCTAGCCAAAAACTCCAAAGGTAATAACAAATTGTTTTTTAAGTATATCAGAAGCAGGAAGCCTGCCAAACAACCAGTCGGGCCCCTTGATGATGATAATACAAAAGGAGCGCTTAAAGATGATAGAGTCATTGCAGAGAAACTAAATGGATTCTTTGCTTCGTTTTTTACGGCTGAAGATGTTAGTGAGATTCCCAAACCTGAGCCGGCTTTTGTAGGTGACAGATCTGAGGAACTGTCACAGATTGAAGTGTCACTAGAGGAAGTTTTGGAATTAATTGATAAACTCAACATTAACAAGTCACCGGGACCAGATGGCATTCACCCAAGAGTTCTGAAAGAACTCAAATGTGAAGTCGCGGAACTGTTAACTAAGATTTGTAACCTGTCCCTTAAAATGGCTTCGGTACCCAAAGACTGGAAGTCGGCTAATGTAACGCCAATATTTAAAAAGGGCCCTAGAGGGGATCCCAGCAATTACAGACCGGTAAGTCTAACGTCGGTACCGGGCAAATTAGTTGAAACAATAGTTAAGAATAAAATTGTCAGTCACATAGAAAAACATAAACTGTTGAGCAATAGCCAACATGGTTTCTGTAAGGGGAAATCGTGTCTTACTAATCTATTAGAGTTCTTTGAAGGGGTTAACAAACATGTGGACAGGGGGGATCCAGTGGACATAGTGTACTTAGATTTCCAGAAAGCATTTGACAAGGTCCCTCACCAAAGTCTGTTACGTAAGTTAAGTTGTCATGGGATAAAAGGGAAGGTCCTTTCATGGATTGAGAACTGGTTAAAAGACAGGGAACCAAGGGTAGGAGTAAATGGTAAATTCTCAGATTGGAAAAGGGTAGCTAGTGGTGTTCCCCAAGGGTCGGTCCTAGGACCAGTCCTATTCAATTTATTCATAAATGATCTGGAGAAAGGGGTAAATAGTGAGGTAGCTAAGTTTGCAGACGATACTAAACTACTCAAGATAGTCAAGACCAAAGCAGACTGTGAAGAACTTCAAAAAGATCTCAAGAAACTAAGTGATTGGGCATCCAAATGGCAAATGAAATTTAATGTGGATAAGTGTAAAGTAATGCACATTGGAAAAAATAACCCCAACTATACCTATAATATGACGGGGGCTAATTTGGCTACAACGAGTCAAGAAAAAGATCTTGGAGTCATTGTGGATAGTTCTCTGAAGATGTCCGTACAGTGTGCGGAGGCGGTCAAAAAAGCAAACAGGATGTTAGGGATCATTAAAAAGGGGATAGAAAATAAGACTGCAAATGTATTATTGCCCTTATATAAATCCATGGTACGCCCACATCTCGAATACTGTGTACAGATGTGGTCTCCTCGTCTCAAAAAAGATATTCTAGCACTAGAAAAGGTTCAGAAAAGGGCAACTAAAATGATTAGGGGTTTGGAGAGTGCCTCGTATGAGGAACGATTGAAAAGGCTGGGCCTCTTCAGCTTGGAAAAGAGGAGACTGAGGGGGGACATGATAGAAGTATATAAAATTATGACTGATGTGGAAAAAGTGGACAAGGAAAAGTTGTTTAAATACTCCCATAATACAAGAACCAGGGGTCACCAAATGAAACTGACAGGTAGCAGGTTCAAAACAAATAAAAGGAAGTTCTTCTTCACACAACGCACAGTCAACTTGTGGAACTCCTTACCTGAGGAGGTTGTGAAGGCTGGGACTATAACAATATTTAAAAGGGAACTGGATAAGTTCATGGGGGCTAAGTCCATAAATGGCTATTAGCCAGAAAGGGGTTAAGAATAGTGTCCCTAGCCTCTGCTTATCAGAGGATGGAGACGGATGGCAGGAGAGTGATCACTTGATCATTGCCTGTTGGGTTCACTCCCTCGGGCACCTGGCACTGGCCACTGTCGGTAGACAGATACTGGGCTAGATGGACCTCTGGTCTGACCCAGTACGGCCTTTCTTATGTTCTTATGTTCTTATGTTCTACATGGCTGGAGACAGGATACTGGACAGGGGTCTAATATCCTCTATCAATTCTGGTATTTCCATGAATATAGTATGTAGACTATAGAATACACTGATGAAGAAAATGAGAGGAGAAGAGGTAATGTGAAAGAGGACAGACAGAATAGAGTAATTTCTAGACAATATATATATATAATTTCAAAGGGACAAATGTGATGAATGGCATTTTCATTGACCTTTTTGAGGAACTTTAGATATAAGCAATGTTGGGAACTGTAAATGAAATATAGGTTACAAGAAGATTCGTTTCTTGATTTACTATTTAAAGGTCATAGACTCTAGGGGTTTCACCCCTATTGTACATGCCCTGCCCATTTAATTATTTTTTATCACTCCCTCCTTTTCTCTTCTACTGCATGCATCTGGGAGTACTGAAAGAAAGGATGGGGTTTTTAGATCCTCAAGTCTATTGCCGAGGAAATTAATTAGTAATATCTGACACGTAAGATGTACAGTGCATAGAGGAAGGGCTACAGATTGTCATTTAGGAAAGGAATATGAGTTAAAATATTGACCTCTTAATGGAACTGTGGCCCAGATCCTGTGCTACAGCATGGCTGTTTTTCACACTCACTAGCCTAAAATGTCTGTAAAGCCAACAGTGCTGTTTTTGGGAAGATCCTAATGTCAAGTTACAAGACTAACCACCTTCCCCGCCCCTGGTTTCTCTGAGTGCATCCCTACGCAAGTGTAATAGAATTACAACACTTGAAGTATAATCCTGTGATCCTCGCATTCTCATATTGGACTCTGGCTGCAGTCCCTTGTGTATCAACTGTGATTTACCTCATCAGTTGTGACTTATGTCCAGCCCTAAATTACATAGTTGGTCTAGGATCAGGTGAGTGGAAAGGCCACATTTGCAAATCCTTCTCCTGATGTAATATGAATTGCATGCTCCAAGGCAAGGAGAGCTAGTGTGTCTAGAGTAATGGACTGGGCTAATGGAGATGTAGGTTCTGTAGCTGGCCTGCTGGTTGATCTTGTTCAAGTTTTTTTCTCCCTGTGTTTCTCAGTCTCCCCATCTATAAAATAAGGATAATGCTGGTAACCTCTTCTGTAAAGCACTTTGGGACCTAAGGATGAAAAGTGCTGTGTAAGTAGTTGGAGGGTCTGAGTCTTTAATTTAAAACTTGATAAAGAAATATAAACCATACCATTTTTAACATATGTGACAGATCTTTTCTCAGTCCTTTAACTTTATC
This sequence comes from Pelusios castaneus, assembly GCA_007922175.1. Classification (NCBI taxonomy): domain Eukaryota; kingdom Metazoa; phylum Chordata; order Testudines; family Pelomedusidae; genus Pelusios; species Pelusios castaneus. The sequence continues at coordinate 11,682,512 of ML685818.1, read as the reverse complement.
TGAGCTGATATCATTATATTCTTTTTCATTCCTTCCTCTCATTTTTTAAAAACCCAGGATAATGGAATAATAAAAGAAAAATGTGGTTAAGTAGATCATGTAAATTTGCCTAAACTATGCTTGTTGCTAAACTTCAGGTACTATAAACTATTCTTCTTTTTAAAAGTTAGACTTAGCAAGTTTTTCATTAGACATCTTTTTCTTTTCTTTTTTGTAACTGACCCAGTTTTTAAATCTTTCCAAGGAGCTGATGGTTAGCATAAGGATGCATAGAGTTTTTTATGAAGAAATCTAGCTGGTGGGTAACGGTCGCATAAAGGTTGATGATAGACACTGGAACATCAGCATCATCTGATACTAAGGCTATGTCTACACTAGAAAAAGTTAAGTCGACTTAACAAAGAGGACTAAGTCGACTTAACAAGTCGACTTAGTCCTGTGACGGAATGCACATCTGTGCAGCCCTTGGGCGTGACCTG
>ML685818.1:11646041-11674847 GCA_007922175.1 Pelusios castaneus | reverse complement strand
AGAAAGAAAGAAAGAAAGAAAGAAAGAAAGAAAGAAAGAAAGAAAGAAAGAGGCAAAATTCCTACTTAACCATAAGGCAATAGTGTCAAATCTGCATATGAATTCCAATTCAAAGGGAAACTGCAGTTGGGTAACTAAGTAATTCAGATCCCCGTCTGGAGGTGTACCACTATCCAACTGTAGGCCACTTCTCATTGACCTATGGAGTATCCAGGCCCACCCACTATTCTGGATCCCCGCTCAGGAACCCTAAGAACAGTAGCCATTCACCCTCCTTATCATTCTAGACTCATAGACTCAAAGGTCAGAAGGGACCAATATGATCGTCTAGTCTGACCTCCCGCAAAATGCAGGCCACAAAACCTCACCCTCCCACTCCTGTAATGAACCTTTGACCTATGACTGAGTTATTAAAGTCCTCATATCATGATTTAAAGACTTTAGAATACAGAGAATCAATCAATTTTAATGAAACTGCTGTCTGCTTACAGTACCACTCTTCACCCATGCTTCACCCTTATCTCAGGGATCCTGTTGGTTCAGGCCCAGCAGCCAGCCAAGAGCTCTCCCTCTTCCAGTCTCTGACAGCACTGAGCTATCCATGGTTCTGCAGTTCTTTTGGCCAGCCAGGAGCACCACCTGCACTCCTCTGGCTTCAGCAAGGAACTGATTAGTTCTAGCTCTGCAGCTCTCTTTTATATGGCCCTCCTGGGCCTCACTGGTCACTCTCTGCAGTCTCTCTGACTGGCTAGCCCTTTGTAGTACTCTGCACAGTCTCTCTAGGCCATTTTGAGGACTTCACTCCACTGCTTTTAATTGGGATAAGTGTGGCAGGATACCACACACCAGGGAGACCCAGGAAGCAATGAGTTAATATGGGACAGCATGACAGGCAATGGTCACAGCACGAGACCTAACTCTTGTCAGGTTGTTTGTAGGCATAAAAGTATCATAATAAATAATCTTTAGTAGCAGAATAAATAATGAACAGGTTAAAAAAAATCCACAGTAATGAAAGTCATGAATAAAAGTTCTTATGTTTCTTCCACACCAAATTAATACTGGTGTTATTCCATTATCCTCAACCGTGTTACTTTCAATTTATACCAGTGCAAATGACAAGAAAAGTAGACTCTAACATTTCTTAAACAAAAGACTCATATCTGGCATGCTCGCTTTAAGTGGAGTTACTTTAGCTCTACACATGTTCAACAGCTCAGACCTCACCATCGGTGGCGTTCTGGCTGCAGTGTGAGCTACCCAGAGCTGCGGGGAGAGAGGGGTAAGAGTGTCTCTGAGCTGGCAGGCCAGAGGCAAGGCGCTTGGGCCGTAGTTTGCTTGCCTCTGGCCTATAAGGTCTAGCTGCTGAAGAGCCTGATATGCTTGCCTCTGAGTTGCGGTATGCCTGGCACATGACAGGCATTTTGGGGATTTGTTGTACTCTGGCATTGAGCCGTCCGAATAAATACAATATTCATGATCATGTGGCATAAAGCATGCTCATGAATGATCAAGTGGACATTATTTTTTCTGGGATAGTATGCTAGCAGTTAGGCTCATGGCTCTAACTGGTCTTTTCTATCTCTGTCTCTTAGCCCATGCAGAACTGGTTCTTGTATTTCATAGTCTAGCACAAAATCACAGGTGTTAGAGAATGGAAAGAGCCCAGTACTTTCTAGGCATCAAATCTAGCCACACAACCTGGGAGCCATTCTTTTGGAGGTATCTATGCATTTTTGCTTTTCTCGGGCAGACTAATTTTCCCCTTAGGTAGCAGGACCAGAAGGGAAGCTAGTAACTACCTCTTTGCCAGACCTCCTCCTCCATCAGTGGGACCAGAGAGAAGTTGGTGATCATAACCTAATTTCAACACAACACCTGGCAATTTTTGTGATCCTGTTCTTGATTAGACCTCACAAATTATGAGACTGACCCTACACAAACTGTTTTATAAACATCATAGTTAGACTGGACCCAGAGCTTGTATCATCTTGCAATACAGGGTTGCCAGAATCTGAACCAAGAACAGAGTTCTGTTTTTGGCCCATATGTCTACAATGTGCTGAACCATAGAAATGTGATTGATGCAGATTTCTAATCAAACCAATATACCTAAGTCTATGTGCCACATCTATCATGGAAGTAATGGAAGTGCTGGATCCAGATCAGAATTCTACAGGCAATTATCTAATTAGGATCGCTTCAACCAAAAATGAAGTATGGGAAACACTGCAGAATATTTATGCCATCAACAGTGCTCAGCACTAGTTTATATAATGTCAGGATTCTTTTTCCCCCCAATTGTGGGGTTTTTTTCAATAAAATTGCAAGTTTTCCTGAGCCCAGCATAAGTTGTATAATGCAGATTGTATTGCTAAGTGGCTGGCTTTGATTGGAGTTCATTTTGTAATGTGAAATGTAAGGAGAGTAGGGTATAGTAAAAAGTCTTTGTAACCTTGAGAAGCCGGATGTTAATAATTCCACTTATTTTTAAGTGTATCTGGGGAATCTGTTGAATTAACAAATGTGATATAGTACAAACAGCAAGAACATACAAGGGATATTTGAAATAATAGTCTTGAGAAATATATCATGTGAATTAGGTGGATTTCTTGCATCTGGCATGTGCTCGAGATACAGCATGGAAATGGCATTGCAAACTTTTCTGGTCCCAGCAATGTCCCCCAATGATAACCTGTTGGGAGAGCTTTTAGGAGTGAGAAGGAATGGCTTGATTGCCCTCCATGGAAAACAGGAGTGCTCAAATGCCACCATTAGAAGAAGGATCAAGATTATCACAGGTGACCTCAGAGGCTTTTCACATCTCTAGTTTCTATAATTGAAATAATAAATAATCATTAATGATCTTGATGATGGAATAGACTGCGTGCTTAGTAAGTTTGCGGATGACACCAAGTTGGGGGGAATGGTAGATACTCTGGAGGGCAGGGACAGGATCCAGGGAGACTTGGACAAATTGGAACACTGGGCCGAAAGAAACCTCATGAGGTTCAACAAAGACAAGTGCAAAGTCCTGCACTTAGGACGGAAAAATCCCATGCACTGCTACAGGCTGGGGACTGATCGGCTAAGTAGCAGCGCTGTAGAAAAGGACCTGGGGGTTATGGTGGACGGGAAGATGAATATGAGCCAACAGTGTACCCTTGTTGCCAAAAAGGCCAATGGCATATTAGGCTGCATCAGTAGGAGTATTGCCAGCAGATCGAGGGATGTGATAATTCCCCTCTATTCGACACTGGTCAGGCCGCATCTGGAATACTGTGTCCAGTTTTGGGCTCCCCACTACAGAAAGGATGTGGACAAATTAGAAAGAGTCCAGCGGAGGGCAACAAAAATTATTAGGGGGCTGGGGCACATGACTTATGAGGAGAGACTGAAGGAACTAGGCTTATTTAGTCTACAGAAGAGAAGACTGAGGGGAGATTTGATAGCAACCTTCAACTACTTGAAGGGTTGCTCCAAAGAGGAGGGAGCTAGGCTGTTCTCGAGGGTAACAGAGGACAGAACAAGGAGCAATGGTTTCAAATTACAGCTGGGGAGGTCAAGGTTGGATATTAGGAAAAACTTTCTCACTAGGAGGGTGGTGAAGCATTGGAATGGGCTATCTAGGGAGGTGGTAGAATCTCCATCTTTGGAGATTTTTAAGGCTCGGTTAGACAAAACCCTGGCTGGGGTGATTTAGGGGGAGAGGTCCTGCTTTTTAGCAGGGGGTTGGACTAGATGACCTCGGGAGGTCCCTTCCAACCCTATGATTCTATGAAACCCTTTAGGCTGTGATCCAGCAAAGTGAGTAAAGCTATGGACCTAGTTATTAACGTGACTCACATGCTTAATGTTATATCTGTGCTTACGTGCTTTGCTGGATTGGAGCCGTATTATGTCAGAATAAAGATGTGGATGAGAAAAGAGAACACACGCTATCTTATTATAGTAGAGACGTAGAGCAAAGTTGCTCAGTTGTACAGACTGAAGGTTGGGAATGACACCCACTCCCTTTGTTTTAGGAAGCTGCATTCTAGAGAATTTACACTATCTGGAGCTATTTTGATCCCAAGATTTTAGAGAGGCAAGGTGGGTGAGCTAATATCTTTTACTGGGCCAGCTTCTGTAGGCGAAAGAAACGAGCTTTCGTCCTTGCACGGAACTCTTTTTCAAAGCTTGTCCCAAGACATTACACAACAGAAGAGGAGTCCGTATCTGGCTGTTTAAGCAAGAAGAGGCCATAGCAGGGGCTAGGTGTGTGCATTCATTTTCAACTTCTGCGATTACACCAGGGCCAGGCAGACCATTTCCCAGGTTCTCACTGGTTTTATACTGTTCTTATGTTGTTGTTTTGTTTACACATAGACTGGGAAGATAAACATGGTTGGAGGTACAGTTATTATTAATTACCTATCTGGGTGTTGTAGAAGAGCACAGCATTTTACCGTTTCCTGTCTTCCTTCAATCTCTGTTCAAATGTCCTTCTGAAACAGAGAAAAGTTTATAATGCTTTAAAAGTGACTTTGACATTTTATTCCTCAGATGGAGCAGCTCTAAGGCTGCGTCTACACTGGTAAATGAAGTCGACTTAAGCTTGCTTGCTTAATGAAAATTAAATTGACTTTATTAAACCACCTTTTCATTAGACTTAAGGCTTAATTCGACTTTTTAAAGTCGAATTAAGCCAGTGTAGCCCTGGGGTAGTCTTATATTGACTTAGAGCTACCCCAGGACTACACCAATGCCCTCCCTGCCGGGGGTGGGGGGGGGTACAGGGGGAGCCTAGCATGCCCTTGAAAGGGCAGGGCATGTGGGCAGGGTCTGACACTGTCTGGATTTAGGGAAGCATTTATGATATTATTTTCTATGAATATCTCATAAATGCTATAATCCAGAATAACAGAAGGGTTGCAAGAATTTTTCTTTCTGCCATACAATTGTGATTTAAAAAAATAAGAGAGTATTACTCAGGGAATTATTAATAAGAGAGTATTACTCAGGGCAAGGCGAAAGACACCATGACATCCGGTAGTGCTTGAAGTGACATGGCTACATATGTCACATGTTAATTCTCTTCTCTACCTGAGGGGGGGAAGTGTGTGCACCAGTAGTTTGTTCTTGTAGGCTGTCATTGTTCAATGGGCTTTGGAAGCCACTGTCTCAGCTGGCAAGTCATGAGAGTTTAACTGCTTGCCAAATTGGTATCGGGAAAGAATTTTCCCCCAGGGAAGACGGGCAAAGGCCTGGGAGTTTTTCATCTTCCTCTGTAGCATGGGACCTGACTCAATTACTGGTGCATTTTCTGTACCTTAAAATCTTTAAATCATTATTTGAAGAATTTAATAACTTAGTCGTAGGTTAGAGGTTTATTGCAATAGGAGGTGGGTGAGGTTCTGTGGCCTGCATTGTGTATGATGTCAGACTAGATGATCATGTTGGTCCCTTCTGACCTTTGAGCCTATGAGTTACTCAGGGAGACTGAAAATTGTATTACAATCTAAAGCACAGAAAATCTCACTCTGCCAACCCCTGCCCTTCAAGGTGTTTCTGTCAAACTCCCCAAACACACACTCGGATTAATTATATGGACTTAGCATTGGCATAATTGCTATATTTTTAACTCTTTATATTGGGGGTGTGAGGGTCATGAAAACATTGGACTTTGAATAAAGGGTCAAAATCCTGAAAAGGTTGAGAAAAACAGTCTAGATGACCAAATAAATAATAAATATACTTAAAATTGCATCAAGAGCAAAGAAAGGAAAGGAATAAAGACTGTACTGTATATCTAAGAATTATTTGTAAATTGTAATCCCAAGCTTCCTTCACTTTCTTTGCGCTCCCTTCCTTTAAATATTTGCCCCATCACGCCTATCCTCCCCTGAGTGTTTGGCTGCATGGCTGGAATTCAGTACAGAATTCTTTCCACACAACTTGCAGAAAAATCAGCTTCACTCATTTCAGGTGCCTATTTTATATTATCTATTTGATTTCCAAAACCTGACTGAAGTTCATGATAGGTGGAGCTTAAGTGAGTTCCAGCAATGCTTTGCAATTCACAGGAATAACCCATCTTTTGCAGTATCACTAGCAATAATTATATACAGATACATATTCGCCTCAACTATGTATTCTGCAGTTGGAGCCAAATTCTTAGGGGTTGTGTAGTTGGTATAAGTTAGACCCCGCCCCCTTATGCTCAAACTCTTGTGGATATACACCTACTTTTTGATATCTGTGTGGGTATAATGGATTCTAATCTGATATAATTCACATACCTGAGCTTTTAAAGGACATTTTAAAAAGTATAGCTTATTATAATATTGGTCAGCTCATGTTTTCACTTACTGCCATCCTACACCTTCCTGTTATATGCTTGTCTTGCTGTACAAATCCCTTCTGAGCACTCAGTGTACAAGAACCACCAGCTTACATTCCCTTCAACTAAGTTAGAGGCCCTTGCACTAAAATCAGTGCATTAAAAGTTGGATTCAACTCCCCTAAAGTCAGTAGATTTTTTTCTGAAGTGATGTGTATAGTTGAGTGTGGGGGACAGTGTTAATTATATGCTAGCAAGTGATCATGTTTTGAAGGGCGAAATCTTGGCCCCATTGAAGTCAATAAGAGTTTTCCAATTAATTTCAATAAGACCAGGGTTTTACCCAAATGATTCTGAATAAATGAATCTAAGTTACATACATGTTACAGGACCCAGAAGCTAGTGTAAATCCGTCCAGTGTCACCTTCTTCCCACATCCCTTTACACTCTCCTCCAAATTTGGCACCATACGCTGGTGTCCTCTTAATTTTATTTCACTGTATATTTTCTTACCTCTCATTTTAGAGAATATAAATGAAAATGTTCTCTCAGACTGTTACTTATGTCAAAAAATCACAACCTTCTTCCCACCCTGTCATGGGATGCACATTTGTGCCCCGCTAGGATATGATCTGTGTAACTTTTCTGTTCACTTTTGCAATGCAAATTGTGTGAGTTGATGCCAAAGGTACCAGGCAAGGTTCCTATGAATGCTCATACTATATTCTACATAATTACCATAGCGCCATGTTTCTTACCACAACATGTATAGTTACCCATGTAAAGCAGGTTACATAGCTCAGGGAACAAGGGGACAAACAAGTTATTTTCCAGCAGTCTGAGAGAGAGAAGCTGGAGAGTTCCATGACAAAAGCAATGTAAATTGATCTGCCTAGCCTAGGTGAGACAAAGGGTCTCTCACAGCAGCACAGAAGGGGAGGGACTGAGAGGAGTTTGAAAAAGAAAAAGACACAGACGCGGTGGAAGAAAAATGGCTGGCTGGAGCCAGAGAAGGAGCTTCTAAGAAGCAACTGCAAGCTATGGGGCCTACCCGCATGGCCAGAAGGGTCTGGACTGGCTGCAAACCATCAAACAGCCAATCTTCAGGTTAAGAATGAGAATAGACTAAAGAGAAAGCTTGGAATAGTGTTAGTAGAGCAGTATGCGTTTTATAACTTTTATTTCACTTTGTGCTCTTCTGTCTGCTTATTTAAATGATTGAGCATTGATTGGCTATTGTGACGGGATGCACATCTGTGCAGCCCTTGGGCGTGACCTGTATAATCTTTCTGTTCAGTTTTGCAGTGTAATTGTGTTATTTGATGACAATTACGCTATACCAGGTTCCTCTGAGAATGCTCAGAACATGGGCCACGTGATTACCAGGGTGCCATGTTCCCTGCTGCGACATGTATGTATAGATGTGAAGCATGTTACAGGGTTCAGACTCAGGACTGTCTCTAGCACAATGGCTGAAGATTTACACATCAAAGGGAATGCTAATGCCCTCCCCTGCTCAGGTAGAAGTGAAGAGAATCTCACAACAGGATAGTGAGGGGAAGGGCTGTCAGCAGTTTGTTAAAACAAAGACACAGAGACTGTGAGGGGAGAGAAGCTGCGGGCTTTCAGCCTGAGAAGACACCATCCTGCAACCAACTTCAAGCAAGATTCGGGCCCTGCCTGGGAACAGGCAGAGAATGGCTGTAAAACATCGAACAGCCGAACACCATGCGCATAATCTTGGACTCTGAGGTCAGTTTAGGTGAAGATGTTAGAGTAGTATGCGGTTTATACCTTTTATTTGATAGTGGTCACTCCTGACTCATTTGTAACATGTTGCTGCCTTGATTTGGCCATATTCTCACTTGAAATCAGACTCTGATCAATAAACTAGTAGTTGTTTTACCTAAAGCTGTGTGGTCTTTAGAGGGTGTGGATGTGGGAGGCTGGGCACAATCCACTTCTTTGTTATGTGGACGGACTTGAGACTAAGGTGATTGGGAGTGGGTCCCAATCCCTGTAAGGCAGTGGCTCCCAGTGTAGTGTCTGGGGCTGGGTGTGCTTGCTTGGGGACCAACGCCTGTGTGGCTAGTGTATTTACACCCACTGCCTGGGACCAATTACACGCTGGTGGCTGGTGTGGACTGACTCAGGAGTGAGTGGTCACCCAGCAGAGAGGGGTAAATTGGGGTTCAGGAGCGGGGTTCAAGCGGTCATAGCAGCACACCAGACTGGATTTGGGGAGCAGCCTGTCACAGCTATATACTCACTGAAAATAATTTTTTAATCAATAAACTAGTGTTTGTTTTACCTCAAGCTGTGCGGACTTTAGGAGGAGTGGATCTGAGTGGCTGGGCCCATCCATATCTTTGTTATATGGGCGTACATGAGTCCACAGTGATTGGGGGGTGAGTTCCAATCCCCATAAGGTAGTGGCTCGCAGTATAGAGTTTGGGTGCTGGTGCTGCTTGGTTAGAGGACCATCCCCTGTGTGGCTGGAAAGCACATGCCGACTGTTTGGGAATGATTACATGCAGAGGCTGGTGTGGACTGACCAGGAATGAGTGGTCACCTGGCTGGGCAGGGTGAATTGTGGTTCAGGAGTGGGATTTTGAGGCTCACAGAGGCACCCCATACCGGAAGTAGGGAGCAGCCTGTCACATACCCAAAAACAATTTAAAACATACAAGATAAATGTTGATTTGCCATTTGGACTTATTATCTTTAAAATTTCAGAATTAACAAGGTGTTATCTTTAAGCCATTATGCATTTATATTCCCAAAGTAAAGTGTTCACACATTGTATTTATAGGCTTAATCTGCGGAGTTTAAAATGTTTTGGAGGTTGTTAAATATCAAGTTTTCCTATACGATGAAGTCCTTCCTGTACCTGGAAAGGTATAGCAAGGACAGAAGTAATACATCAGAATTGAGAAATAGATATATCTCGGAATACTAATGGAAAATAGGACTCTTCACCACTGAATGCTAGCTCAAAGCCTGTCCAGGTCATCAACACAATCATCACAATCCCAAGTCTATTATAAGAGTTTGTAAAAGAGAACACAAACATAGTCTTTAACAGTGAAAAGCAAGGATCACATGACAGTATGTCCTGCCATTTTCATGCTCATAAGGAAGCCTTATGGGGCCAGATACTCTGCAACTATTCTTGAACTGAAATCAATGGAGATACATCAGTTTACACAAGCTGAGGATCTGGCCCTAGAACTTTCCCATCAATGGTACCAAAACCAATTTCTTCTAACTATACTTCTCATTTCAGAAGCTATAGTAATACTCCATAAGGTGCAAAACCATATTTTGGCCCATTCCTACAGAATACTATAGTACATATATAAAAGGGATTTCTTAAAAAGAATTCCATGGGAGGTAGTTGTTTCGTAGCATGGTGATATCGATTTTTATTTTCTAAATAAATTATTCTGCTTCACCATGCAGTTAGAGCATGCACTAATTATTTCCTTTGTTTCCTATTATTTAAATCAATACAGTTTATAAAATGTTGGTCTGGAATGAGTTTGGTACCTTTGGAAATTTGTTTCTCAGTAATTCTGGGTGAGAGACCCATTTGTTAAAATCAGAGCCCCTTGAGTCTCTCATAGAGTAAAGCTCTGGTTTGACTGGCTGAGCCTCTTTGAATGAGTCGTAAAATACAATATGATCTAACTCCTTTTTCCAAGAATCTGCTTCTTCCCCAACCTTTCTCCCAGCTGTGTCCCATATCTGCTGTAACTGATACTTTCTCACCTGTATGTAATCCCTTGGTATAGTTCATTTGATTTAAGCATTTACCATTCCTGCTAGATTCGTAGACTCTTATAAATCTTAAATTGAGAAATAAAAGTGAGGTCAAAGTAAAACAGGTGGGTTTAATGAAGAACATACTAGAAAAAATACTGAGCGTGGGAGTCAGGTTATGTTGCTAAATCATGATACATTGCACTTCTACAGAGCCTTCCATCTTCGTATCTTCGCAAATAGGAATGCCTTTGGTTTGCCTGTCTGAGGAAAGGCAAGTATTACTATTCCCCTTAAATGGACGCAGTAATAGAAATGGGGACTTTAGCAATTTGCATAAGGATTTTTTTTACATTTAGATTGAAAGGGTGGTGGACTCGGGATCTTGTATGTAAAGCATCTAACATATTTCTAACACAATTTAAATAATAAACACCCATAAGAATGATGATACGAATCCATGAACACACAGGTCTTTACATTCATCACTGCACTGCACAGCCTAACCTGTCAGAATCTGCTGGTGATGATAGCTAATGGAACTCATATCCTCATGCTCCAAACAGACATAGGGAGAGATCTTCTGCTAGTGGAAATTAAAATAGTTCCACTGAAGTCAATAGGCCAAACCCTATGCCATTGACTTCACTGGAGATATGTCAATTTTTGTGAGTCGAGGACCTATTCCCATGCAGTTACACCCATCTAACCTGGTTGGGGCTCTGTTGTAAATTGGGGAAGCTCTGTGCAACATAGTGTACTGGCTTGTTAAGCATAAGGTAGGCCAGAAGACCCTGTTCCAGGGATGTTGGTGTCAGCACAGGCTTAGAGGCCAGCTGAAACTGGAAGAGAGAAGGTGGTCCAAAGGAATTAGCAGTGGGATGGGATGAACCCGAGATCAGAAGAGGTCACCAGGGCTGAAGTCCTGGCTTTACTGAAGGACATAGGAATTGTCCATTGACTTCAGGAGGCCAGGTTTCACCTCAGGTTTTAATTCTGATATGTGGCTTTGTGTAAATCATGGAATAATCTGTCACTTTACAGGACCAGGAGCTCTGTAGTGTAGGATGGGACAGGACTCATTTTGAGGGGAGGGCTCGTGGCAGTGTATGGTGTTCCCTGGGTGTCCAAAGAAAAGTACCTCAGCTAGGGTCCTGTGAAAATACCTCTAGCCACAGAGAGTCTTGTTTATGTGGCTCCTGGTTTTATCACCTGAAATAAAGTGAATTCTCCTTTAGCTGTAAGCAGTATAGAGCCCACCGCACACACTTTTGATAGACTGGGAAGGATTAAACTTTTATCATGAGATGATGATAAACCTTGATTTCATAGTACACATTCTACCTGGGAAAAAAAAATATTTCCCTCAATAATAATCAAAATTTACAGACAGGTGAAGTAGGAAAAGTATGTCTTAAGAATTAGAATTCAATTTACTCTGTATATTTTGATGTGTGATGTTGCTAATCCGTGTTTTAGTGGTTCTAAAACTTTAACATTTTTATTCGGAATGTCTAATGTCAGTAAATAATTGTTTTCTGAGCCTCCTATTATCTGATCCCTCCTTGATTTCCCACAACTGTGAAAATGTTGATAGATACAAATTAAAAAATGTTTAAAATAAATAAATTATCTACTGAAATTACACAATAAATTTGAATTTTCCCAAGCCTAATTGTTGAGCAGTTCTGAATTTATCCAGTGGAGGGACACACTTGCCAATTTGTTACAATAATGTTCTTTGCTTAGATCTTGGATCGACATGCCCAGTATTGTTTTGGAAAGAGGAACTACTGCTTAGCCCCATTTTTGTTTGCTTGTTTAACTGCAAGGCAACATCTCAGCATAGTGAGGATGCCAGACTGCTCCTCATTCATGTTTCCAACCTGGCTGCAGGACAGTAACTTTCATAGTTGTACATCCTTAGGTTCCTGGCAGATGTTATCAGTGAGGCCAATAGATGGCTCAACACGCTTACATGTATATTCTAGCTTGGAAATTCTTCTTACTGCTGTGCTAGTATTTGAGTCAACAGACAGAGGAGTAACAGGATGACTGTTGCTGTAATGAAAGTGTGTGTTGCTCCTTCCGGGGGTATCAGTTTACACAAAGCTGTGTCATCAGCTTCCCCCATCATGGTGTCAGGCTAATATTCTCCTACTCAGTGTGGCTTTCCACTCATCTAGGATCCACCTCAGCAGCAAGAAATAAAAGGACAAAGGAGATCCAGCGGTGACCAAGAACTGTGAAGAGGTTAGGGCAGAAAGGAAACAGATTGGCCCTATTGTGTGAATCTGAGACTCATGACAGGAGGCAGAGGCCAAAAGCTGTCTCCAGCAGTACCAGACTTCTGTGACTAGGTAAGTCACCAGAAAGTGTGTGTTACAAGTCCCGCCCTGTGCCTGACCCACAGAAGAAATGAGTCTGTTGTAACAGCAGCTAAGGGACTTGAGTTTAAGCTATAGCAGACCATGATTTTAGCTGTGGAGATTCCCAGTCCAGTCCCTGGTGTGTTTACCAAGACAATGGCTGTCACCACTGCGGCAGCGAGGTCTCTTTCTTGAGTGGACAAGAAAAGGCTGTGGTGCGTACAAAGATATTAACTCTAAATGGGATTCACACTTGTGAAATATTCATTACCAGAACTAAAGCTGCACTTTCTTACCTCCTGCATTTGGAAGGGTGTATCAGTTTGCTCGGAGATGGCATGATGTGTCAGCTTCACATATTTTATTTAAATATACTATGGAAGGAAAGCCTTAAAGAGGCAGATAATGCTCTGAAGCATGGATATTTTCCTGCTTCTGGTTGGTATTATCCTTTTCAAAGAAGTCTCAAATGTTTATCCAGAAGCATACAAGTATGCCATCTTTAAAAGTGGTGTCACAATGAGGCCTTTAGATCCCTGACTGAAGCTTCACAGCATTACCCCACTGCTAATATTAAGTAATAAAAAGCCAGACAACATGTCCTCTTTAAAGTGCAGCTCTTCTCTGAAAAACGACACTGTCATATTGAATGGGTCTGATCCTGAATGCACAAAGGGATCAAAACTGCTGAAGTTGGTGGCAAAATAAGTTTTTCCTGTTTTCATTTCTTCATAACCTTATTACATCAGCACAGGTAAGAGAGGCACTCAAATGCTATGAAAATGAGAGTGGTATAAGAGTCCATATAGAAAAGAATGTTAGATTTTATTTCTTCTTATGAGTCATCAGACTTGTTTGCAAAAGTTGCCAATACAGGTCTAATCAGAAGTCTTGAGCAAAGCTATTGAAGATGGAGGAGTGCTTCCACAGGCACTGATGGCTTAATTTGGTCTGCAGAATCTTTGGCTGTGTCTACACTTGAAAAGTTAGGTCGACTGCATAAAGTTGACTTAATAAGGTCGACTTTAAGTTGACTTAAAGTGGACCTTATTAAGTCGACTTAACAAAAGTCAACTTAACTTTTCAAGTGTAGACGTGGCCCCTTTTCAACCTTATTAAGTCAACTTAACGTTTTAAGTCGACTTAATAAGATCCACCAAGGCGCTAATCCCCATCTCCACTGGTGTAAGTCGACTTAATAAAGTCGACTTAAGCGCTAATTGGAATTAAAACTAGCTGTTATTAATTTGAACTAACTTTTCCTTAATTCGACTTAAAGAGCATCTTAAGTTGACTTAAGGAAAGCCCAGTGTAGACGCGGAGTATTTAAAGTTGACTTAAGCCTCCATAAGTTGACTTAATTTGTAAGTATAGATGCACCCATTGATACTGGTGACAGTGCTTGAGAAGGAAATAACACAGCTTGGCTCTTGGAGCTCAGGATGAATTTGTGGAGCTGAGAGGGAAAAAAACATATTTTTTTGCATCTCTTGGTTTCATTGTGAGTTTGGAATTTGAACAACCTCATAGCAAAAATAAGTTGAAACTTAAGAGGTTTGCCGTCACAAACAGCCAAGTATGTGCTGTTCCAAATTGGTAATGAACCTGGATTGATTTTGTATGGTTTGTGGAGGAGAATCCTGTGAACATTCCATGCATCTCTAAAAGTAACACCATATTATAACAAATCCATGACCAACATGTCTGGAACTTTGGACTGAGCGAAAGGACAGCATTCAGAATCTTCTACTCTAAAAGCACAGGCCCCTGCTACTTGAACTTAAAGACAATCCCCTTTAGTTATTAACAGCATAGTGTCTATCACAACTAGTTGAACAGGTCTAATTCCATCCTCTAGAAGACAGTGGTACATGTCTTCATTAGTCACAAATTTTCTTTAAATATTCAGAGCTGAATCCTTGGGCCCAGGGACCTGGCCAAATAACTCAACCCCTCTTTTTGACCCCAAACCCTGGTGATGGTCAGTGATCATCTTGGACCTTTGGGCAACTTAGAGTTGCTTTAAATTACATCAGAGTAGCAAGCTCTAGGAACTGATTCGTGGCGTATTGAAACCGATGTTAAAATTGTAAACTATCCCTTCAAATTTTCAGTGATTTTTCCTGGCCCTGCTTGCAGTCTAGGGATCCCTGTAGGAAAGCATACGGTCTGGGTGTAACAGCAGTTAGTCTTCAGAGAGACAGCCTAGAATAAGGAGAAGAAGGCCGTGCCACTCTGTTTTATGGAGCAGCCTGCTTTCTACCTCTCTATTTTGGGGTTCTCTTGTGGTATCATTCTGAATTTTAAGAAAGAGTGTTGCGATGCAGGCTTCCAGTAAGAGTATCTTATGGTTTTGCCTGATTTCTGTGTGAGTATGCCATAGACATAACATGACCCACTACCTAAGGATCTACAGGAAGCAAGAAACTCCAGTCCAGCTCCCTGCTGCCCCTGTGTAACCTTCCCCAGGGTTCAATCTGTATTGTTGAAGAGCTGTGTCCCCTCAATTCTCCAGGGTGTGGTGCCTGTGCCATTAAAAGAGCCACCGCTGGTCCTGCTCACCCACAGCCTCTAGCAGCATGTAAAATCACCTCCAGGTGAAGAGCTCATCTCAAGTTCGCATGCACAAACCTTGTTATCTTAAGTGGGGTTCCAAAACACTTCAATTCAAACACACTGGTTTAGAGAAAGGTAAATGAATTTAAAAGCAAAAGGCTTTTTCTCACCAGAAGCTTACAGCCATCTGACTGAATCTTTCAGCCCCGATCTGCCCCCCCATTCAATGATACTTCCTTTGTCCTTCGAGCATTGTTGATATCTTGAATAGGGATGAGGGAAGAGAGCTAATCTGTGTTGTGTGTATCTTCCATTTTTATACCATCCTCTCCTTTCTGAGGATTATCTGCAGTTGGGCTACAGGTGACAGACAGATAGCTTACACCAGTGGTTCCCAACCTGTGTTTTGGGGGCCAAAAGTGGCCCTCAGAGGCTTTCAAAGTAGTCTTCAGCTTCCCTCTGGTTGGCTGCAGAATGGAGTCACTACTTAAGGACCCAGAGGAAGGATGTTTCCCCAGGGCTAAAAGACCGATGCAGGCTCCTTGCTGCAGCTAAAGGGATGGGAGATCAGCGCTCCTACCCCCACCCCCAACTGTAGCAGGGAACACTGCAAAGCGCTCTACTTAAGTCCATAGGTGCTAGGCTCCTTGCTGGAGCCAGAGGGAGGGGAGAGGAGCACTGATCTTTTATCTCCCTGGCTACTGAAGGGAGCTACTGCCTTGGGATCCAGATAGAATATGCAGAGCTGCATAATGTATGCAGTTTCCCTGCTGCAGCCAGGGGAAAAAGGAGACCAGTGAGCAAGAAGGCAATCTGCTTTACGGGGCAGAGAGAGCAGGAGGGCCTGTTGGTGGAATCTGGTGGTCCTTCAGGAGGCTGGTGGCCATTCAGGCCAAAAAGGTTTACATCATAGCTTCCAGCTGTTCCATTGTTGATATCTGTGGCCCTCAAGCCAAAAAGGTTTACATCATAGCTTCCAGCTGTTCCATTGTTGATATCTGTGGCCCTCAAGCCAAAAAGGTTTACATCATAGCTTCCAGCTGTTCCATTGTTAATACGTAAAGTTTTTGCTCACACTTTTGTTCCTGCCACAGAATGGCTGTTTGACAAGGTGATAGTCTATAATAGTTCATCCGATTATGCTGACACGTGATTGGAGCACCAATGGGTCTTTGTCTCTGAAAAACGTGTTTGGGCCTCCTTCTCTTAAACCTGGAGCATGTTATAACGATGTTATACAGTAGACTCTTATAACCTGATATGCAATATCACCACACATTTTATTAGGGCAGCAAATTATTAGTTTTCAAATGATACCTTACAAGTCATGCCTTGTACAAGTTCATCATAGTCTTGCAAAAATGGTGAACATCAAGTACAGTCAGTCACGCCCTACCATTCACCACATGACAGCAGCACATAGAATGCGTAGTACAGAACCAGACATACCAGCTTCTTGCTACCTGAGGATCTCTTATCTAAAGGGAATCTTCAACATCACCCTCAGAGATGTTTTCCACATGCTTCATGCAGCCTGAGAAGTGCAAAGCAACTGAAAAAAGGGGGCAGGTGTCTTGCCTTCAGTGCTAAAAATATTTGTTTGAAAAATGAGTGACTATTAAAATGAAAATCCACTGGCTTTCTAATCTCAATCTGAACCCAAATTCAAAATATGTTTCCGAGTGAGTCACAACATACGTTTTAATGATGGTGGTATTCTTTTGTCCCTAAGCAAGGGGATATGAAACAGTTTTGCATGCATATGTAACTAGTAAACACGTCCAGGAGCTTTGAAAAATAATATCCTGAGTTGCCTGATGCAGATCTGTGAACTTTTTGCATTGAATAGATACATTTTAAACCACTTCTTCTGTAATTTCAAATGAGAGTCGCCGAGGTTTGGTGAGTTCCTCCAATTTCAGCAGAGATTTTTCTTCAGCATCACTTACACTCAAGCATGATCAATGCTTGGATAAGAAACAATTAAAAACTTTTAGGAAGAAAAGGGATTTAATTACAGTGTAAATTCTATCAGAGATGTGCACAGATGTTCATCTAAAAATGCATAACTTTAAATTAGCATTTTCTGCAAATAAAAGTGATTCATCTTCAGTTCCAGGTCTTCGACAAATTGTGTCACTTCTTACATGATAATCAGTCACAATTTTAATTAGAAGTTGTCATTCACCCCTATATACAACATCTCTGGCAGAGATCAAGTAGGATTTTGTACAGCTGCTACCCTGATTCTCCTGTTATCTTTGGCCTGACTTTGAATTTCTTCTTTTTTCTCTCTCTTTTAGATAATCCCCTTCTTCTTCTCCTCACCCCCACTGAGCTGTCAAGAGTTTCAGTAAAGCTGTGACTTGAAATCACTGCCTCCCTATGTCTGTGAAAAAGAAGAACTTGCACGGGACGCTGGATTCTGATCAAAGAGAATCATTTATAAGATATATGCAGCAGGAACCTCAGGGAGATATTTTAGCAGCAGGACCACGTGAAATGGGAAAGACAAAGTACCAGACTTTCAAACCCTTTTTTACTTCTAATTACGACTATGGTTTATACTGTAGAATATTTGTCTTTTTTTTCCTTTTTACTACATTGCAATTAAATGTCACATTAAAAATGGGGTCAAGCATGTTGATGTAACTCCAGTGAGCATGGAAAGGCTCAGAAATCCAAGTGAGAGCCAATGGCAGGAATAGAATGAAAAAGGAGCTGTGAATATTACACAGAGCCTGGAAGGTATCTAAGGAGGGGACAGAAGTTACCATCCTGGCTGTGTAATGAGAATAGGTGAGGACTTGGTGTACCACTTCCCATTCTTATTTCTAAAACAACGAGAGTCCTGTGGCACTTTATAGACTAATAGATTTTCTTTGGCATAAGCTTACGTGGACTATAACCCACTTCGTCAGATGCATGAAGTAGAAATCACAGTAGAGCGGTATATATACACATGCCAGGATGGAGCAGGGCAAGTGTTAGCAAAGTCAGTTCAGAGAGCAGATGGGGCCTATTCACACCTGTTGATAAATGTGTAAACACAACAATCACTTTTTATAGTGTGATAACCATTCCAAGTCCCTATTCAGACCCCGGGCTTGAAATTAGATGCAGGTTTCTAACCATTAGAGGAGTAAAGTTCTGGAATAGCCTTCCAAGGGGAGTTGTGGGGGCAAAAACCGTAACTGCTTTCAAAACTGAGCTTGATAAATTAATGGAGGGGTTGGTATGATTACCCTATTTTGGAAATTGACTGATATTTGGTTACGTGTGGTGGATATACAAGTGGCCTTAGAAGGGAGAGTATTTGGGGTGGGTTCTGAGTTATTACAGAAAATTGTTTCTTGGGTAACTGGCTGTTGAGACTTGCCCACATGCTCAGAGTTTAACTGAGCGCCATATTTGGGGTTGGGAAGGAATTTTTCCCCAGGGCTGATTGGCCTGAGCTCTGGAGGGTTTTCGCCTTCCTCTGTAGCACAGGGCATGGTTCACCTACCGGTGAATTCTCTGTATCTTAAAGTCCTTAAATCATGATTTAAGGAGGTAAATAACTCAGTCATAGGTTGGTGGCCTATTGCTGGAGTGGGTGGGTGAGGTCTTGAGGCCTGCATTTTGCAGGAGGTCAGACTAGATGTGCGTACTGGTCCCTTCTGACCTTAAAGTCTATAAGTCTATGGGAGCTGGAGCGCGGTGTTCTGGCCTGGACCTCTGGGGTCCCGGCAGAAAGGAGCCCGAGCTCCCTTCTAGTCGGACCCCCACGGGTCCCATCAAGAAGGTAGCGGCGGCTCCCTTTTTGCTGAAACCCGCGAGGGCCCCAGGCAGAGGGGAGCCGCCGGCTTCCTTCTAGTCGGGACCACTTGGTCCTGGCTAGAAGAGCTCCCTTTTGCCTGGAATCTGAGCAGTCCTGACCAGAAGGGATCCGAGCCGTCTGGGGCAGAAGGGAGCTCCACTCTCTCTTCTCCCCCAGACCGCTCCGGCGCTTGCTGCCTCGGGGAGAGTATAGACTCTCTAAGTCGAGTTAATAAGGCCCACTTTATGTCGACTTATGAGTCCTTTGTGGACCTCTAAGTCGACTTAATAAGGTCGACTTAATGCCGATGTATTAAAGTCGATTTATTTAAGTCGACCTAAATCCCTAAGTGTAGACATAGCCTAAGGTGCCACAGGACTCTCGTTGTTTTTGCTGTACACAGACTAACATGGCTACCCCTTTGGAAAATTCTTATTTCTGTCACTCTTACACAGTCATATTTATTCTGTGACACTTCTTGTTACCATTCTTGTCACAACAACGAAACATGGGACCATTAATGCTGAGTTAGTGAAAGACACAAGCAACCCCTCCCACCCTGACCTTTCCACTGCGCTGTTTTGTTATTGGTTACCTGCTTTACCTCTTCCGCACAGGCGGGTAAGGTCATGTTGTCATCAAGGGGACTGACTGCCTCTTAAAATCAGGGGATACTGGAAAAGGGCAGAATGATGTAGTTCACTGTTATTTGCCTCATCTGTGATGAAGCCTCCTGTTCCAACAGAGCCATCTGGTGTCAAAGGGTGCATCTACACTAGTAAATTAGGTCAACTTAAGCAGGCTTAAATCGACTTAATTTACTCTGTGTCCACACTAGAGTTTCCTTAAGTCGACTTAAGCTGCTGCATAAGTCAACTTAAGGAAATTTAAAGTCGACTTAATAAGACCTGCTTTTAAGTTGATTTTAATGCTTAAGTTGACTTCTTAAGTCGACTTAAGCAGTGTGGACACCCTAAGTCAACATACAGGGTAAGTCGACTTAGGGCAGGAGAAAAAAGGATCCCCTGCTCCCTTCTCCCCAGGAAGCCGCTAGCAGCTCATCCTGGATCCCTTCTCCCTGGGACCACTCACATCCTGGGAGCATGGAGCTCCTTTCTGTACAGGACCGAGCGGTCCCAGCCAGAACTGAGCCCTGCGGCTCCTTTTGGGACCACGCTCCAGCTGCTAGGGAGCCCCCGGGGGCCCCCCAGCAGCTGGAGCGCCATGCCGGCAATTGCTGGTGCTCTGGCTGTTAGGGAGCCCCTGGGGCTTCCCCAGCAGCTGGAGCACTGTGCCGGCAATTAGTGAGCTAACAGCTGGCGTGCAGTCCCAGCCAGAAAGGAGCCGCAGAGCTCTGTTCTGGCCAGGACCTGCGGGGGTCCCGGCAGAAAGCAGCCCCGCACTCCCTTCTAACCAGGACCCCTGCGGGTCCCAGCAAGAAGGAAGCAGCGGCTCCCTTTTTGCCGGGACCCGCAGGGGTCCCGGGCAGAGGGGAACCATGGGACCACTCGATCCCAGCTAGAAGGGCTCCCTTCTGCCCGGGACCTGAGCGATCCTGACCAGAAGGGAGCTGAGCGGTCCGGCGCAGAAGGGAGCTCCACGCTCCCTTCTTCCCCAGACCGCTCCAGGGCTTGCTGCCTCGGGGAGAGCCAGCCCCATGTGGGGCTGGCTCTCCCTGGACCTAACTAGTCGACTTAGAGAGTCTAGTATAGACTCTCTAAGTCGAGTTAGTAAGGCCCACTTTAAGTCGACTTTCGAGTCCTGTGTGGACTCTCTAAGTCGACTTAATAATGTTGACTTAATGTCGACTTATTAAAGTTGACTTATTTAAGTCGACCTAAATCCCTAAGTGTAGACATAGCCAGTGTGTTTAGAGAGGTGGTGTGAAAGGAGACTGGGCACTAGCAGAAGAGACAAGGTGGGCCAAGGGTTTTAGAAATATAACAGGGGAGACTAAAATATGTTCTTATACTGAAGGGAAAGCAGTAGGCTCAGGCAATTACCAGGGCAGGTCCTAAATCTGGTTTGCATTCTACTGCTAAAAGTATATGTTTTAGCTCTTCTCCCACACTGAAAAGTGTTTTTTCATATTCTAACTGATACGTGTATTAATAATGTAGTTCTATAGCTTGCTAACAGATGTACGTACCAGGGGACATACCTGGATGCCTCCCTATCACATGAAAATCCAGCTTAACATATGTTGGCTACATTTGGAATAACATTGAGTGCTGTTTAATGTTACCAACACTGCCTAAGTGCATATAATAGAAAACAGGTTGCCTAGAAGTTGCTTCTTTCAGTATTGATTACAGAGAAATATTACTTTCCACAGCAACAATTGCCCTTCATCTACTATTTGTAGTGTTGTTGAACCTGTATTGGTCCCAGGACATGAACGAAACAAGGCAGATGAGGTAATATCTTATATTGGACCAACTGCTTTTGATGAGCAAGAGAGACAGGCTTTTGAGCAACACAGAGCTGTTCTTCAGAAAAACTGAGGAAGTGTTCTGTATAACACGAAAGCTTGTATATTTCACCAACAGAGGCTGGTCCAGTAAAAGATATGACCTCACCCACCTCATCCCTTTCTCTGTTAGATAGTTTAATAACAAAGGATGGGCTTCCTCCAAAATTCCAAATTCAAACACCATCAAACTGTTGGTTCTTCTGAGTGTGAAGTGGGACAGAGCCAGTCCATTTCTTCTACATGTGGGGGCTCCTGTGATCATAGAGGTGGGACAGGGTTTATACTCATGTCCCAAGGGAAGGCTGGAGTTTCCCATGGGACCATAGATCTCGGAGAATTTCCCTACTGTTGTTGTGTTTCACTCTTTTTGATCATTTCTTTTTGAAAGATTGGTGCTTGTGAAGGGTGGTGAATTAAAAGTCATAGGCTATGTCTACACTTGCTAAAATTAGTTTGAATTAGTTAGTTCAAACTAACTAATTCGAACTAATTTTAGATAGTTCAAATTAGCTTAATTCGCACTAGAAAAAGTTAGTTCGAATTAGCGATCCCCATTCATTACAATGTCCGGTTAGCTCGAACTAAGAAATTAGTTCAGATTAACATGGCCACATTGGCTAATTCGAACTAGTTCAGGGGTCTGCAACCCAAAAGATAAGAAGAGCCATTTTTGAAAATTCCTTCAACAGCAAAGTGTTTTGAGAGCCACAATGGGCGTAGCCTCCTGGTGGGAGGTGCAGGGAGGTGAGCCAGGATTTCTGCTGCAGGGTCCCCTTATGCGGGGGGGGGGGGAAGCCTGGATCTTGGCATGGGCTGCCTGTGGGGTCCCTGGTGGCTGGGGGAAGCCCAGAGCCAGGCATGGGCCTCCTTCAGGGTACCCCAGTGGTTGGGGGAGCCTAGAGCCGCAAGGGGGCAGCCAAAGAGCCGCATGTGGCTCCAGAGCCACAGGTTGCAGACCCCTGAACTAGTTAGTTTGAATTAACCCTTTAGTTTGAATACCCTATTTGAACGTATTAGTTCGAATTAAGGAAGCCCTTAGTTCGAACTAATGAAAGCCTAGTGTAGCCATGGCTTTAGTTAGTTCGAATTAAGCCTCCTTAATTCAAACTGACTTGCCAGTGTAGACATAGACATTAGTGCCTGATTCTCATCTCCTTCACACGGATGTGGGATATGAGGTGCCGTGGTGTGAAAGTGCTGTAAATGTGATGAGAATCAGGGCCAGAGAGTCCTCCGGGAGCTTTCCAGCAGCAATAGCTTCCCCCAGTTTGCCTCACGTGAAGTAACACTTCTGCAGTAGGTTTAAGAGGTGATGATTGTCCAGGATCACTCAGTCTCCAGCCTCACCGCATTGTTGAGATGGCCAGTTGTTTATGTCATCTGTCCAGTGGGAACTTGCCTGAGCTCAGCACACTTATTTCATTCAGGCAACCAATCAAAACAAGAGATAGCAGTAACTTTCAGTCATCCCTGATATGTGCTGGATTTCACTCAGTCACTTATAGCAGAAGTGAGCCACCCTGTCCCTTTTTCTATCCATTCTATGGCAATTATACTTTTTTCCGGCCACAGTTAATATTCTTTGGGCTTTTTTATTGCACTTGTATAAAAAAGAAAAATCAGCGATTATAAAATTCTCTATATACCCCTGTTTCTCAAAAAAGATTGCTAATGATTGTTCTTATGTTTTTTTCAAATAGTTCATTCATTTTCGATACAGAGTACAGAAACAACAGCATCTGCATGCTGTATCCATAAGCCTAAAGAGGTTACTTGAAATATATATATATTAAAGAATTTTATATCATGTCACCCAACAAAAAAATCAACAACAATCTTTAACTATAATATTTCCTTATGATGTTATGAATACAGGACCATGGATTCAGGAGGGTACTTACTCATGTGATCATGTGCACAGTTGTTCAGCACATCACTTAAGTAGGTGCTTAACTTTAGGATACATTTACATCCCATTGACTCTGCTAGATTTATGTATGTAAGTGACATCCTGAATCGGGCCTGGTTTCCTGAATCAAGACTCAGAACTGTAAATAAATATGATGTGCATTATTACCCCAACCAGCAATTAAGTTATTATTTCAATCTTAATGGGAAGTGTTGTCAAGTTTCCAAGTGGTTGGCTTTTTGACTACTTGTCACTGTGTCTAATTTATCTAAAGTTGTGTCTAGGTTTTTGTACTCTAGTATTGTGTATATTTTGCCAAGTTTTTTTCTCTATGGCAGCCTTTTTCATATTTAACAGACCAGATTCAGCCAAGCTGTTACAGACTCTTAGGAAAATATTTATCTAGAGAGTTTTAAATTCATGGATTGTGGACATGATCATGTGAAAAGATATTTAAAGCCTTTTAAATGTCCTTTGATGGTTTGTTGATTTATAAATGTATTTAGGGTCTTTTCTATTAAAATTTGACTAATTCTTTGCAGAGTCTTTGTGTGTGTGTGTTTTTCTTAAAAAGAAGTATTTTGTATACATATTGGAAATGCTAAAACTCCATTTCCCTGCTGTGGTATCAGCATGAACTGGACCACTATAATAAAATTCCCTCTGATTCAGTTGCAGTCTTTCTGCCTGGCTGTGCCTTGGCTTGCATACCAATTTTCAAGTGAAGAAACAGATGCATAATTTCACAAAATGTCTCGCACTTCAAGCTACTTCTCATTTCCAACTACTTTCATCACTTTATAATGTCATAAACAACCTGAATGCTAATGATTTGGGGTTTAGCTTCCCAGTCCATAAAGAAATAAAGAAAAACAATGCTTTGGATCTCCATTCAAGTAAAGCCAGAACTTATGATACAATCACTATGTTTTATTTGTGATATTGCCTTATTTTTACAAATTCCTTATCAAAAAGGTTTCTGCACTAGTGAAAATGTGCAGCTGAGAGCAGCAGGCATTTTGCAAGAGTCCCCATATAGTTATGTAAACCCTTTAATCTTGACCTGCATTATCCCTATTTTCTAATACTGTCCCTCTTTTAAGCAGAACAAAACCTCATATAGAGTCTCATTCAACCCATGTCTCCAGAGGAGATAAGCTAGTGCATAAATTAATTTAGTCAGATTCAGATGTATTGAGTGCCTTCCAGAAAGTTCATTAAGCAACATGGGCTGGTTGAATAACTTCTGTCAAAAAGTATCTTTATTTTTAAAAATAAAATGGCTCTTTCCTCAAAATGTTTAATTCCAATAGATTTCTGACCCAAGGAAACAAGAGTGTAGAAAAATTGCAATGAAAATTAAATGATATTTTCAGGGGGAAGAAACAACATTTTCTGATCAACTGACATGGGTCACATTTGGGGCTTTCTTTCCTCTTTGCCCCAGAGGAGATTGTATGAGCTCTGTGTTTGAAATAAATGATCGCGAGGCTTACTTTTGTTCCTAGATCCCTCAGAAATTCATTGGAGAGTCTAAGGGTAGCTCCCAAGAAACCTCTGTCTCCTTCACAGCCTAACTTTATGCTTGTGGTTAACAATTGCATTTTGCCTAAGCAGAATTGTCAGCCATAGTCCTTGTTCTCCAGCTTTTGGTGACTGCTACTTTGCAATCTGCCAGAGCTTACTATTAGAAAATGTATCCCTTTGCTCCCCTTTGCCCCATCAGTTTAAGGATGATTAAATTATGTCCACACCTGAAACCAGTTGATGTCCTTGGCCTGGCTCAGCCATACCTCCATTGCCACTACCCATGATGCAACTGCTGTGCTGCTATTTATGTTCATGCTAATTTAATGAGAGCTATCGCAAGTATGTGTACACAAGCAGGGGATTCACCCCCTTTCCCTTATAGTGGCGATGTAGCCTTGAATACATTATTAATCGTCATTCCTTTATTTAGTGTTTTTGCTATGATTGAAATCTGTGGGGTTTTTTTGATTGGGGTTTTTTTTGGTAAGCTTAATAAGGTTGTCGGTGAGCAGCAATGCAGTCTAACAAGTTCAGGTGTGATGAGAGGAGGGAGGAGCAGGCTGCGGCTGCCTCAGCACTTTTTGCTCGGGGTGCCTCTTCCTTTCTGCTTTGAAAAGTGAAGCAACATGGGAGTTTCTCAGAGTATAATGAATATGGATCTATGGAAATGTTTCAAACCAAATATAAAAGGCAAATCTCCAGGCACTACTTTCTGTTATCACTGTGTGTTGCGGGGTGCAGCCCTCCAGCACACCCCGTGGTGCCCCTGAAGTGTCTTTCAGCCAATTACTCAGATTCGATTGTTTCAAACACGTACCCCCCTCCATGGGGCCTGTTTTATAAAGTGTAACTCACTCAGTCATGCCAGTTCACAACAACACTTGGTCAATATCAGAGTCCTAGCTGGCTTTCATGCCTGTCTGTTCAAGAGGTCCCCCAGACTCCCTGGAGCTGAGGTTGTACTTTAAATGATCACTCACTTTTAAACTAGGGGTCCTCAGCTGTCCTCCTTGGAGCTGGGTTGTAATTGAACAAGTCCTTGTGCTTTTCCTTTAGCCAGAACTCCCCAGGTCTCATCCCAAGGGCTGGCTGTAACTTAGGGCAGCTGTAGGGTCTTAACCAGCTTTTTCCTCAGTTAGCCCCTTCCCCCAAATAGTCCTCATAGTGTTCAGCCCTTCCCTTGCTGCTATCTATGCTGGAAAGAAGGAGGCAGCATATATGCTAGTTCTTTCTCCCAGCTCATCTTCAATTGGCAGGTGAAACGGGAGCCTTGATCTTCCCCTTTTGCAAAATTACTGTTCTCGAACCCCTAAAGAAACCTGACATGCTCTCCAGCACTACTTATTCTGGATGACGTCCTCTCTATCATTCCCTCATTTCCTAGGTCTTTGCATACACTGAAACCTCCAAAAATGCTAGGTGATGGAGATGGGAGATGGACTGACCAGTAGGCACTACTACTCTTAGGTGGGCAAAGTACTCTGTCATACAGGGCTACTAGTCTAATTAAAGATTTCTCATTCAGGCATATCTATTTCTTCCTTTTAGAAACTGATTTGATAACACTGTCAGAAAGTTGTTTTAAGCATTAAAATGCTTTCTGACACCATATCACATAAACAAGAGGAAAAAATTCCAACAAAGACAGGTCACGACTCTGGTCCAGTATATTTTTTAATACAGCACCGTATACAGGGGGAAGAGAAGGGGTGTGGTTCATAAATTCTGCTACCATGTATATTGGAGCAACGTTACCCTACGTCGTGTAGCTTAATCTTAATTTTGCATCAGTGCGATTTCATCTCTTCTCCCAAAATGTTTGCAATGAGTTTGTATAATTCTGCACAGCATAAAAAAAGGTAAGGCATGTGACGCGTTTAGTAAAGTGGTGAGAAAAGTGGTATAAACTCTCTGTCTTGAGGGATTTGGAAACTGAGGTGGACGTTACTCTTCAGCATATGAGCAGGTGATAATCCTGCTCCAGCAAGGCATTTGGAGAACATGAGTTATTTTGGGTGGTCATCCCAGTTTTGAATGTCTTTGGCTATATCTACACTAGCAATTTAGATCGACTTAAGGAGGCTTAAGTCAACCTAAATTACTCCTGTCTACACCAGACTTTCATTAAGTCAACTTAAGAAATTCCTTAAGTCAACTTAATGAAAGCTTAAATCGACTTAATAAAAACTGTCGGTTAGGTCAACTTAAGAATGGTGTGGATGGGGAGTAACCCTTAAGTTGACTATATTCAGTCGACTTAAGGGTGGTTAGGTCGACTTAACAAAGTGGACTAAGTGGACTTAAAGTTAAGTCAACTTAGTCCACTTTGTTAAGTCGACTTAATAAGGTCAGCTTTAAGACGACTTAAAGTCGATCATATTAAGTCAACAACAAAATCGACCTAACTTTTCCTAGTGTAGACATAGCCTTTGATTTTAGGAATTCTTGTCCAAGTAAATTCTTTTAACTTGCATGTCTTTCTGTTCTCCTTCCCTTTCCCCTGGGTGGAGATGGGACAGCTCTGAGCACAGTTTTTAATACTTTCTTCTATTTCTTGTCTTTGAAGACTGGTTGGTCCTGTCAGATTGTCAATCTTTAAGAATTATTTCCTGTTTACAAATCAGTATTACTGGCTGTGAGCCTCGTTTGCTGGGCAGGAAATGAAGAGCTAGGTCCTTTGCCTATGGTGAAGCTACTCCCCCACATCATGCAAGAACAGTCACATTTAGTTGTTAGCTCTCTTTTAGCACAGTAAATTCAATTTCTTTGCAGAATGGAAACAAAAGGTCAGCCCCTGGCTTTTTTTTTTTTAATTTCCCCCAGTGCATTTTATGGTGCCCAGCAGACTACAAACATTCTTTACCAAAAAGAATGGAAAGAAATTTACCCAGCAAAAATTCCATTACATTTTTATAAAGCACAAAGTTTTCAGAACAGAAGTAAGGGGCACTTGACTGTATCACTACCTGAGAAGTGAATGGGAGGAATACAAATTAGTCACCCTGTGCTGGGATGTATCAGCCTCACACTGGACCATGAGGCGCTAATGTGAATATGTGAGCTCAATCAGTCTGGCTCTGCTATAGCTGCAGTATTTGTCAAGTCTGGAGAAAGGAATTAAAAAGGTCTAATCTAATCTGGTCAGGTAGGGGCTGACTAGGAAGGAGGGCAGATCTCTGGCTCCCACTGAATGTGAGATGCCTTGCTGGAGTCTGAAAGCTGAGCTGGTTTGTTGGTGGACAGAGACTCCCTAAGGAACCATAGGCTTGCAATAGGGAGCCCAAAGTAGATTAGAAGAAAAACGGGAGGAGATGAGAAAAACAAACAAGGGGTGCATCTACACTTACAAATTAAGTCAATTTAAGCTTGCTTAAATTGACTTAATTTAATCTGCATCTACACTA
This sequence comes from Pelusios castaneus, assembly GCA_007922175.1. Taxonomy (NCBI): domain Eukaryota; kingdom Metazoa; phylum Chordata; order Testudines; family Pelomedusidae; genus Pelusios; species Pelusios castaneus. The sequence continues at coordinate 11,646,723 of ML685818.1, read as the reverse complement.
CATTTTCCTTAAGTCAACTTAAACTGCTGCTTAAATCGACTTAAGGAAAATTAAAGTTGACTTTATAAAACCTCATTTAAAGTCGACTTTATTAAGTCAATTTAGCCAGTGTAGATGCAGATTAGCTGTAGGTTGATTTAAATTGACTTAAAGGGCTTCAGGGCTCCCCCACTGCCCTCCCTTTCAGGGTAGCTGGCACAGGCAGAGCCTGGTGTGCCCCCACACAGAGCAGGACAGAGTCCTGCCCACCCTGCTCCTATATCCTGCCAGTGTCCCTGTCCTGCTCAGCCCCCATTGTACCCAGGTACAATGGGGCAAATGCTGATCCCCTGGCACTTGGCAAGGGGTGCCCCCCCTGCCACCATAGACTAGTCCCTGGTCCACCTATCCCCTACAAGTCAACTTAGGTGTCCATTGTGGATGCTCTAAGTCGGATTTGGCAGGGTCCCCTTTAAGTCGACTTAATTTTTGAATGTGGACATGCTAAGTCAACTTAAATTCACAAGTGTAGACATAGCCAAGGAGTCTAGTGGCACTTTTAAAGACTAACAAATTTATTTATCACATGAGCTTTCATGGGGCACAAAGTGGGATTTTCTCCCACAAAAGCTCATGCAATAAATACATTTGTTAGTTTTTAAAAGTGCCACTAGACTCCTTCCATGTAATCAAGTTCCAAAGG